>CAUYQG010108251.1:0-46480 GCA_963574415.1 Tarsius wallacei
ACAAAGCCTCCACCACCTACCACTGGGGAGAGGAGAACCTATTCAGTAAATGGTGCTGGGAAAACTGGCTGACCACATGCAGAAGATTGAAACAGGACCCCTATCCATCCCCATACACAAAAATTAACTCTAAATGGATCAGAGACCTAAATGTAAAACTTCAAGCCATAAGAACTTTAGAAAATGCAGGACACACCTTTATGGAAGTTGGAACTGGCATCCAATTCCTGAGCAAAACCCGAAATGCCATGCCATGAGATAAGATAGACAAGTGGGACCTCATTAAACTGACAAGCTTCTGCAAAGCCAAAAAAACCATCAAGAGAGCAGGGAGACAGCCCACAGACTGGGAAAAAATATTTGCCATCTCCATGTCTGACAAACTCAAACGTGCTGAAAAGAAAAAAACAAACAACCCCATTACAAAGTGGGCAAAAGATATGAACAGACACTTCCCAAAAGAAGACATACGAGCAGCCAACAGATACATGAAGAAATGTTCAACCTCACTAGTCATCAAGGAGATGCAAATTAAAACTACACTGAGATACCACCTAACTCTAGTCAGAATGGTTATTATCAATAACTCGAAAAATAACAGATTCTGGAGAGAATGTGGTAAAAAGGGAACACTTCTACATTGTTGGTGGGAGTGTAAACTAGTTTAGCCTCTGTGGAAATCAGTGTGGTGATTCCTAAAAGCTCTAAAAATCGACCTTCCATATGTCCCGCAATCCCCCTACTGGGAATATACCCTGAAAAACTCAAATCACTCTATAAAAAAGATACCTGCACACGTATGTTTATTGCAGCATTGCTCACAATAGCAAGATCATGAAACCAACCATGCTGTCCATCAAAAGAGGACTGGATTAAAAAAATGTACATATACACAATGGAATATTATACAGCCATAAAAAAGAACAAAATCATGAATTTTGCAGCAACCTGGATGGAATTAGAGTTTATAATACTGAGTGATCTCTCACAGAAACAAAGATCTGAGCATCACGTTCTTACTCATAAGTGGACCTTGAACAACTACCTTAATACTATAAGAAAAGGATTTACAGTGGCAGGAAACTATGGGGGTGGGGACAGGAAGGGGAAGGGAGGTGGGATTAACGGTAGTCAATATCTGTCTGGGGAAAGGGGGGCACACCTCATCAACAAGGGTACCTGCACAATGAATATTTGTATACCTAACCCTTAACTGTACCCCACAACTTTAAAATATATATATTTAAAAAAACCACACACACAAGATAGGCTGGGCACAGTGCCTCATATCTTTAATCCCACCCTTTGGAAGGCTGAGGCAGGAAGATAGCTTGAGTTCAGGAGTTTGAGAACAGTCTGGGCAACATAGTGAGACTTTGTCTCTACAATAAAACAAAAAATTAGCTGGGCATGGTGGCACACCTATAGTCCCAACTACTTGAGAAGCTGAGGCAGAAGCATTGCCTGAACCCAGGAGATCGAGGCAGTGGTGAGCCTGATTATGTCACTGGACTCCAGACTGGGTGACAGAGTAAGACCCTGACTAAAAAACAAAGAAACAAAAATATACACAAAAACACAAGATAAAATAGAGACTTGCTGTTACTTATTAAGGCATGTAACTTTCCAAAAGCGATTGACTACTCTAATTCCTGGCTTTCTGGGTTTAATAATTTCCAGGGTTTTTTTCTTATAAAGTTGTTGTGAAAAATAAATGAGAAATTACTTTGTGAAATTTGTAATAATTTTCAATGAAGACACTAGTTGAATATATCTAAAATAGTATGGAAGAAATCATCATATTTTATATTTATAACATAATAAAATATGTGTGCAGTTTTTAAAAAATGAAGCACAACTTCTACCCAGTCTTCTTTATTAGGCCATTGAAATCTACTTAGGCAGAAGACAACACAATCTTTTAAATTGCTTCTTAGCTCACATGTTTTAAAACATATGAGTTTAAAACATAATCAATGTGAACCCTGCTGGAGGAAAACAAGATAAGCAATACATTTTTTAAAAATGAAGTGAAATTGCTCATGAATGTTCAAGCTGAATTAGCTCCCAAAGTCTTAAATACTGGATTGATTGATTGGCTTCAGCAAAGTTCAAATTTTGTCTTTATTTGAATAGAGAGTTCAAGTACATATGATTAAAAATGCCTCACTTCAGATTAAATATGTCTCGCTTATTTCTAAGTCTATCTTCCTTTCTGGTTTTAAGCAGAGTTGTTTGTAAAAATATTTGTTATATAACTAAAAAACAAACAAACAAAAACTTTTGATATCATCTTTAAATACTAAAAGATTTGAAATGATTTTTTAAAATCATAACAATGATAAGCTCTTATCTAGTCTTTATTCTGTTCTAAGTGCTTTACAAAAATTAAACCAATTAATCCCCATAACAACTTTATGAGGTAGGTGAGGAAATTGAGGCTAAGGTCAAATTTCATATTATCTTCATGTCATATATGTTAGCAAAAAAAAAAAAAAAAGTAACAAATACTTACCATGGTATTGACATTTGCAGATTTGTATGCTTTTGTATCTGGAGTGCTTTTCTCAAACATTGCTAAAAGCCACTTTTTGGATTTTGACCAGTTTCTAAATTTTAAAAAAAATGTGTAGAAATTAATTTGAAAACACTTTAGGAAAAATAGGTCATAGCATAAAAAGGAATTATAATTATTTCTCCAAATTTCTTCATTTTCAAGTAGAATTTCACGAAAGGTTTACCTTCACAATTATTAGTCCATAAAGATAATTAAGGTGGTAAGACAAACACATGTTAATGTCTTCTATAAATACATCTTCGGATTCCTATTGGATTGGCACTGAATATTCAAGAAGGCAGAGCCCACAATTTGCTTGGTCTGCTTTTACTGTGGCTGTTGATGAAAACCCAGCACAGGTACCAACTGCTGGATTGAGCAGGGAAAGACAAACGGGCTGTAATATTTTAAATCTTTTCTGAACAGTTGCCATTATAGACTGCTATGATTTGAATGTTCATATCCTCCCAAAATCTATATGCTGAAATCCTAACCCCCAAGCTGATGGTATTAGAAAGTAGAGCCTTCAGGAGGTGATTAGGTCCTAAGGGTAGAGCCGTCATGAATGGGATTAGGGCCCTTATGAAAGAAGCCTGGGGTACCTGGTGTGAGTACACAGTTATAAACTGGGAGCAGCAACCTGGAAAAGGACTTCACCAGAACCCAACCATACTATCACCCTGATCTCAGACTTCCCAACCCCCAGAATTTTAAAAAATAGTAAGTTGTTCTGTTGTTTATAAGCCCCTCCAGCCTATGATACTTGGCTATAGCAACCCAAATGAAATAAGACATAGGGAAACTGCCAAGAAATTAAAAAATCATGCAGTTACTTTGCATATGAACCATTTTACGAACATTTGCCAGTGCCAACTGTAAGGAATACATTTGACCACACCCACTCTTGCCTCGGCGAGAATGAGGGCTCCAATGACTGATTCTGGGACTGCTCACATGGATGATTTAGCCTAGGTTCAAACTGTAGCAATGGATGTGATCATAATAAGCTGTAAATGGGATAAAAGGGTCTCAAAACAAATTCCTAATTTCATCAATCTTTCTCTTACTCTCTTTTGATTTTGCTCATCAAAATAAGAAAAAGGAAGGAATATATCATTCTTTTGTTTCTCCCTCAATTCACACACAGACACTAAAAACAAACAGGTCATAAGAAATAGCTTCTCTTCTACAATCTGCTGTTATATTTACAATTTTTTTTTCTTTTGAATCGGAGTCTCACTCTGTCACCCAGGCTGGAGTCCAGTGGCAGGATATCAGCTCACTGTAGCCTCGATCTCCTGGGTTCAGGTGATCCTCCAACCTCAGGCTCCCAATGTAGCTGGGATTATAGGTGCGCACCACCATTCTTGGCTAATTTTGAATTTTTGTAAAGACAAAGTCTCCCTATGTTTCCCGAGCTGGTCTCAAACTCCTGGGCTCAAACAATCCTATTGCCTCAGCCTTCCAAAGTACTGTGATTATAGGTGTGAGCTATCACACATGGCCTATAGTTATTTAGAACAGAGAAATGGGAGAAATATATGAATTTCTGAAAGAAGCTTGGTCAATGAATTAGTTACAGAAAACAATTCTCTACCTTAGGAAACATTCTGGCATTTGGGACCCATACTCAAAACCTTCATCATAAGCTTGAAACTGCTGATGGAACTCTTCCATTTTCCTCTTGTTTGTGGAAAACAAATCTTTATTAAAGAGTATATTCACTGTGACTGGATAAAGAACATGCCTACAAAGACAGAGACACAGAAAGTCAGACTCAACAACCAATGAAGAAAGACAAAAGCTACAAAAGGGCATTATTTAACAGTAATAGAGTAGGGGTAAATAATCTGTGATAGATTATCTTGGGAAGTACTCACTCTTAAGAAGTTTTAATATTTGCTTACTGTGGTCAAGATAATTCAGGGAGAACTGAAATTACGGATTTATTTATCTCAAGATTTTAAAACACTTTCTAAGCAAGCATATTAGACCCTGACAAATAACAGATGACCAACAGAAATGAATGAATTCAGTACAATTCAACAAGAATTTATTTAGCAAATAACAACAACTAAGATGCAATCCATGCAGTAAAAAAAAAAGAAGAATACAGGGCAATATTAGTCACCAAATTTCCTAATTTCTCATATGATCCCATAAACTCAAATTATTGCATATTGAGATATAGTACATATTACCACCAATAAGTTTTGCCATTAAGTGAATAAAGTGATTTCTGTGGCATATGTAAGAAAGAGAATATCAAAGATTGTTAACATGCCCTAGATCAGTAACACTAAATATTGTTTTTTAAAATTCTTATTTACCATCCTTTCAGAATCTCCTTCCTCAAAGTTTCAAAAATATTCAAGAATATTTCATTTATTTAAATATCTTTGTTTTGTTGTAGATATTGGGCATGCTTTAGAAAATGTTTTAATTTGATTGCTGGTCTCTCCCACAATGGACCTCTAACAAAATGTTAAATGTCATTCTGTTTTATGAATCAGAAATGTTTAATCCTGCCTAAGGCATTCCAGAATTCCACTGAGATGCGAAAGTGCCTCAGGTAACTGCAATTGACCAAATTTTCTTAAGCACGTGGGAAATTTTTCTCATGGCTCCATGTCCAATTCTTAACTTCTTCCAAAGGGTCAGAAAGAGGCTGACTACTATTCTTTGCTGTCTACCTGTCTCTTGGGAGCTGCTTTCTAAGAGAACCCTGAGGCTGAGTCCTGCGACCCACATTAATTTTGCCAGATCCGTAAGTCTCAAAATAAATCTCCTGGCCCTTGTCATCGTTTATGATTCCATTCTCTTCCCTGTCCTCTCAATAGCCTCTTGTTATAATCACAATTGCACTGAATGTTTTACCAAAATTCTGATGGTTGTATGATAATTATAAGAGGTATATCCATGTGGAGTCTACACAATTATATGAAATAACTAAGGAGAAATTACTGTAAATGTATTAAAATGATTTCATTGTCTTATTTGCTAAAACAGAAATGCTAAACTAAAAACTGCCCACTAATTAGAATTTAAAAGAAAAAAATAATATCTTAATAACTTAGGTAGATTTCATTAATTCATCAGATAATTTTTGAAGTCCAATGTACAGGTTTTAATTTTTTGCTTATTCCAAAAAGCAAGATTAAGTCATATGAATGCATCCATTTACCTATTTACCTCACTAAGATGTTCAGGTCCATTGTCCCATGAGTGCCTAAATTCTCCAGTTGTTCATGTAATTCTTTAGTCAGTTGTCCAGTTATTTGACAGAGATTGCCAGTCCCCATTTTCCCTTTCATCATAATATAAAGTTTTTCATGCAGTGTTAAAAATATATTCTTTGGAACTGATGCTATAAACAGAGAAAAGTATTTTCAAAATAAGCAACAACTCACTGAAGCACACAGTCAATATACTTCTACTATCATTTGGTCAACAGGGACTGCAGCCAAAGTCCTCCCAGCAGATAAATTCACCTCTAATGAATGAAAGTAGATAAAGATTCAACCTATATTGTGAGATAGCAAAAGTCTGTAGGGTAATTCACTTTAAGGGATGATCTATAAATGGGTGATGAAGAGGGCTGGTATTTCTGTTCCTTGCCCTTCCAAATCTACATTCCAGGTGTACTAAAACACACAGCATTTTACATATCCAGCATTTTCAGAAACCATTCTGTCTGCTCATTCTCTACTTTACCACCCCATCTCTAACCCCATTCCCACACACCCACCATCATAGGACCCACATTTCTCCTGCTAATTTCTTTTTATGTTTCAACTGTCTTTTTGAATATTACTTCCACTGGAAGGCCCTTCCTAACTCCAAGAATAGTTTTGAATGCACTATTTCTTTTCTGTTAGCATCATGCTCCAGCCACAGTATACACTCCTGAATAGGTTGGGGTGGCAAGAGTATGAGTGAAGTGGTGTTTTTGTTTTCCTTAAGCTCATTTCTTTATATTTTTCTTTTATCTTGTATTGTCTTTGAAATAACTTTTTCAGAGAATATTTTCTAATTTTGTATTTCATATTACAAGTAGGTTATAATTTGTGTAAGTTAACTTTAAACCATTTTTAGAGTTTCTGAGCATACATGTTCTCTGTGGTGGGGGAATATATGGGAGAAATGAGAAGCTGGCTCAAGAGTAAATATTAACATATTGCATCTGTTAAAATAGAAATATTTAAACATGAAAGTTCCCAACAGAGGCCTAGGTAAAACAACTTGATCATTTCCATATACCTGTACAGGTAAGCTGGAATATTTTTTCTGAAGGGACATGTGACTACACACATCAAAAGCCTTCAAAATATTTATATTATTTCATCTGGAATTCCATAGTCCAAATATCAAGAAGCACTAAACAGTCAAAGGATTTAACCAACATATTGTGATTCTCATGCAAGCAAGAAGGAAAAAATAATCATGCTATTGATCACTGATGACTTTTAAAACAGACATTTTTATCTTAATGGTAAGAAATGCACAAAAGGTCACATGAAAAAGAACCAAAGATGAAAAAAGGGAAACAGAGAGAAAGAAACCCTAAAGAATAGAAGCATGTTCAAGCATTGTGAAAGCAGAGAAAAGAACCAGGCACAAAATGAACCAGCTCTTCATTCAGGGAGGACAAATGGCTGCGACACACACATTTGCAACCTGAAAGAAATGAAGACAGACTGCCACCTTGGAAGCATGCCGACCACCACAATCTGGCAGTTTCTGAGGATAGAGAATTTGTGAGAGGGCAAGCCAAGCCCCCACTTACCTTAACAGCCCCATGGGATAAGTCAGGAAATGCCATAGTAAAGGGCTTACTAATCAGTGGAATTCTACTTTCAGGGAGCATGTAATCAGGCCACATGTAATCAGGCCACATACACATTGTAGCCTGTAGAACATGGCATACACAGCAGCTGAACAGTGTTAGTGTCATCTTAGGAGCTGTAACAGATTCCACGTATTCTCTAAAGAAAACATCAGTGAGGTAACCTTATCTCTTTCACATGTCCAGTTGAAATCTAAATGTATTAGGCTGCCAATAAGGTGCTTTGCAATGATCAAACTCATCATACATTCTTTTCCCCTAATAGTCCTACCTCAAGAATAAAATAATGAATCCTCATCATTCTTAATAGAGTGAGGATGTAACTTTTACCTAAAACGACACTTAGATTCCAATGTTGCATTTCAGATGAACATCTGAAAATATTCTTTACCTGCATGGTAGACGGGCTTTTGCACTGCTAGTTCAAAATTTACATTTTTGGATTTTAGAAACACATTAATTCCCTCTTCTTCTGTAACAAAGGTCATTCGCTTTCCAAGAGCGAAGACTGTAAATATTGGTCCATACTGAAATAAAACACACAAACACAGATTGTATCAGTAAGCATTTCTAAGTCATGGGTTGTATTTTAAAAAGTCTTTCTCAAGAACACTGATGCCAAAGTTGTACTCAAGAGAAAATTTGTTATGATTATATTTTGTAATTAATTGTACACTTTCACTGTTTCAGCTAAATCTAAATTATATAAATCCCAATTTGTTTTGTTTTAATAAGTAATGTTCCCTTGGATCATGTTTTTATTTATTTGCACCATCCTTTCTCATAATATGAAATAAGTAGAAAATATAATTACAAATAACAATTAGAAATTATATCAATGGTGTGACATTTGAACACTGTTTTCAAGATATCAGTAGAATTATAAGCAATTTATAAGTCAATATTGCTCAAAGTATTCACAATAGCAAAAGCATGGAAACAACCATGCTGTTCATCAAAACTGGACTGTATAAAACAAATGCAATACATACACACAATGGAATATTACACAGCCATAAAGAAGCACAAACATATGGACTTCACAGCACTTGGATGGATTTAGAGTCAATAATACTCAGTGATCTATCACAGAAACAAAGTACAGAGTACCGCATGTTCTCACTCATAAGCGGACCCTGAACATTTACCATAATACTATAAGAAAGGGATTGGCAGTAGTGGGATACTGCTGTGGTGGGGGGAACACAACATCAATAAGGGTACCTGGTCTCAAACCAGGCAAAGTGGGGACGAAAGGGAGGCAAAAACTTTACCTGTACAATGACCACTTGTATACCTAATACTGAATTGTACCCTACATCTTTAAAATAAAAAAATTTTTTAAAAAGAAATATAAGCCGGGCTCGGTGGCTCAGCCTGTAATCCCGCGCCTTGGGAGGCTGAGGTGAGTGGATTGCCTGAGCCCGCGGGTTCGAGACCTGTCTGGACAACTTGGCGAGACCTCCTCTCTACAATAAATAAAAAAATTAAAAAAAAAAAGAAATATAAATAAATATATGTTGATCAAGAGAAAAATAGTGCCTGCTGGTTTTACAGGAAATCCATGGTTACTCAACAGTATCTTGCAATACTATGCACTTTCTTACTTTCTGGAATAATTGTTTCACCCATGTATACCTTGCCCAAACCTCTCCACTCTGAGATAGTGTCCCTGCCTTGTAACTCACTGGAAGAATGGAGAATGCAGCCTCATCTTCTCACCACCAACCCTTGCAAGGTATGCACATTTGTAGTCATTCTCCATGCTTTCTCTACTGTTAACATGGGTGGAAAGTCTTGCCCCTGTGAAATGCTAACACTCTTTCACCTGTGTTGTGGTTCCTGTACTTTCTTGCTTTCTCTGTTTCAACATGTATGCCTCTCCCTCTTACATCATTAATTTTTCCCTCTTTATCAGATCACTCAATAGCCTATAAACATACTCTAGCACAGGGTCTGATATTAGGGGGCTTGTGACCCTGTTGAGGAAAAAATATATCATCATTTTGATTGACTTTTCACTTTAATTTAGCATTTTCTTGAATTATGAATGTAGGCAACAAACCACAATCTTATCCATCACTCTATCATCAAAAGAAACCCTCATACTTTCATATCCCATTAAAGTATTTAAAATATCTCAAAACATTATTTATGTTCATCAATACTTCAATATTAGTAATTTTTATTCCCCCTGTAAGATGGCACATGATTGCACCTGCAACACACTGTTGGATGCTACCAGGAATCTGGGCCTAGGAAACATCAAACCATTGAAAAGTGAAGTCCCATTTTCTCATATTAGTGATCCTGACATCAATATTGCTTTCCAGCATGAGCTATCTACAATTGTTTGTTAGTTTTCATTGTGAGAGTTGTATTTCAAATGAGAATTCCTGGCTTTCCTTGGGAAGGTGACCTTTTGTAACATCTATTTTCACCCTGACCACAAGTGTAGACCAACCAAGTTCAAACACATTGAATAGTTGATATAACTGCTGCTGATGTGTGGTATTTAAAGTAATTGTGATATAACTGCACAGCAAAAAATGATCATATGCAGTGTTATAAATTCTGTAACAATGGGGTTTTTTGTTTGCTTTATTCACTTTCCTTTTGTTCTTTTTTGGGCAATGTCAGCAGCTTTAGTGTTATAAAGGCAAGCATACACTATGTAGTAGAATTGGTACTTGTTTTTTAACTAAACTTTTTATTTTGAGATAACTGTAGATTAACTTGCAATGTAAGAAATATTATAGCGAGATCCCATATACCCATTACGCTGTATACCCCAATATTAACATCTTGTAAAACTATAGTACAGCAGCACAACCAGGCTGTTTGTCATTGATACAGCCAAGATACATGTTTCCATCACCACAAAGAGCCTTCACAATGCTCTTTTATAGGCACCCCCACTTCTCTCCCATTCCCACCTCCTCTTTAACCATTGGCAGCCCCTAATCTGTTCGCTATTTTTATAATATTACATTTCACGATGTTATATAAATGGAATCATACAGTATACAAACTTTGGGGTTTGCTTTTCCACTAAGTGTAATTCCCTGAATGTCCATCCAGAGTGTTATGTGTAACAACAGCTCATTCCTTTAGGTTTCTAAGTAGTATTCCATGATACAAATGTACCACAGTTTGTTTAAACATTATTGAAGGATGGGCTCCGTGCAGTGGTTCATACCAAATCACAGTGCTTTGGGAGACCAAAGGTAGGAAGATCACTTGAGCCCAGGAGCTTGAGGCTCCAGTGAGTTATGATCATGCCACTACACTCCAGCCAGGGTGACAGAGCAAGACTCTGTCTCTAAAAAATAACAATAAAAAAACAAAAATATTGTTGAAAAAACATCGTTTGTTTTTTACTTGGATTCGGGGCTGTTACAAATAAAGCTTCTATAAATATCCATATGCAGGTTTTTTTACAAACTTAAGTTTTCATTTCTCTGTGACAAATGACCAGAAGTGCAATTGCCGGGCCATATGGTTAGTTGCACTTTTAGTCGTTTCAGGATGTTTCAGAAATGGTCAGAATGTTTTCTAGAGTGACTGTATCATTTTACTTTTCCAACAGATGAGTGAGTGATCCAGTTTCTCTGTATCCTTATTGGCATTCAGTATTGTCATTTTTTTATGTAAGCAATTTTGATAGATGTGTAGTGATATCTCATTATTTTAATCTGCATACCCCTAATGGCTAATGATGATAAACATTTTCTCATGCTTATTTGTTATCTGCATATCCTCTCCAATGAAATGACTGCTCGTGTCATTTGCACATTTTCTGATAGGATTTTCTAAAACTGTTGAGTGTTAAGAGTTCTTTATATATTTGAGACACTAGTCCTTTGTTGCATATGTGGTTTGCAAATATTTTATCCCTGTCTGTAGCTTTTCTTTAAATCCTCTTAATTAGTTATTTCACATTAAAACAATTTTTTAGAAATTTTGGTGAGTGTCAATTTATCAATTTTTTCTTTAATGAGTTGTGCTTTTGGTGTCAAGTCTAAGAACTATTTTCTAGCCCTAGATTAGGAAAATATTCCCCTATTTTTTTCTAAAAGTTTTATAGTGTTATGTTTTACATTTAAATCTGTAATCTATTTTGAGTTAATTCTGTAAGATTTAGGCCAAGGTTCATTTTTGTTTTTTGTCTTTTTGGCTTATGGGTGTCTAATTGCTCTATCACTATTTGTTTAAAAAGGCCACTTTATTCCATTGAGTTGTTTTTGCACCTTTGTCAAAAAAATCATTTGAGCATATTTGTGTGGATCTACAAGGGAGGGTCCCAAAAACTAGAAATTTATTTATTAAAAATTGTGTATTTATTCTCACATGTTTAAACCTCAGTCACCTTCAAAGTACTCTCTGTTTTATGCAATACACCTATCAACATGCTTTTTCCACTGCTTAAAATAGTTCTTGAACTCGCCAAATTTGACGACTTTTAGTGCTTCTGCTGTTTTTTTGTTTCACCTCTTTCACGCTGGCAAAATGTTTCCCCTTGAGAACATTTTTCATCTGGGGAAACAAACAAAAAGTTACTCAGGGCGAGATTGGTTGAATAAGGAGGGTGGGGCACCAGGTTCATGCCATTTTTGGTCAAGAACTGCTGAAAAATCAAAAGTGATGTGGGCAGGTGTGTTGTCATGGTGGAAGAACCAGTCACCCATTTGTCACAATTCAGGACTTTTTTCTGCAAATCATGATGCAACCTTCTCAGAACTTCCAGATAAAAACTTTCTTTGAATGTTTGACCTGGAGGAACAAATTCTGAATGTACTACCAAGGGACCTTCCCTCCAAAAAATCATTTTGGGTTTTTCTGGGTCTCCCTTGGATTTTCTATTCTGTTTCATTGATCTTTGTGTCTATTCCTCTGCCAATATCATATGGTCTTCATTACTAATAAATCTTGAAATCAAGTGTCATAATTCTTCCATTTTATTCTCTCAAAATCGTTTTAGGTATTTTAATTCTTTTGCTTTTCAATATAGAATTTTTCTTTTTCTTTTTCTTTTCTTTCTTTTTTTTTTTTTTTTTTTTTTTTTGAGTTGGAGTCTCACTCCATCGCCCACTCCATCATCCAGGCTGGAGTGCAGTGGCAAGGTCATGGCCACCCCAGCATCGACCTTCTGGGCTCAGGCGATCCTTCTGCTTCAGCTTTCCAAGTAGCCAGAACCACAGGCACATGCTACCATGCCCAGCTAATTTTTTTATTTATTGTAGAGTTGAGGTCTTGCCAAGTAGCCCAGGCTGGTCACGAACCCATGGGCTCAGGCAATCCTCTCACCTCGGCCTCCCAAAGTCCTGGGATTATAGGCTCGAGGCACCGTGCCTGGCCTCAATATAGATTTTTAAATAACCTTGTCTATATTTACAACAGCCTTGCTGGGAATAGTATTTGCACCAATCTGGATGTCAATTTGGTAAAAACTGACTTTTTTTTTTTTTAACTGACATCTTGACCTTTCCAATCCATGAACACACTATGTCACCCCCTTAAGATCTTGATTTTTTTTAGCTGGGCTCGGTGGCTCAGCCTGTAATCCCCCGCTTTGGGAGGCTGAGGTGAGTGGATTGCCTGAGCCCGCGGGTTCGAGACCCGCCTGGGCAACTTGGCAAGACCTCATCTCTACAACAAATCAAAACTTAGCCGGGCGTGGTAGCGCGTGCCTGTAGTTCCAGCTACTCGGAAGGCTGAGGCGGAAGGATCGCTGGAGTCCAGCAGGTCGAGGCTGCGGTGGCCGGGAGCAGCCACTGCGCTCCAGTCTGGGCGACAGAGTGAGACTCCAACTCAAAAAAAAAAAAAAAAAAATCTTGATTTTTTTCTCCCCCGCGGTGTTTTATAGTTTTTAGCAAACAAGTTCTGTACACATTTTGTTAAATTCATACCTAAGTATTTCTTTCTTTTATGAGTTATTATAAATGGTATTGTATTTCTAATTATGGTTTCCAAATGTTCATTCTTAGTATGCAGCAATACAATTGATATTTTTATGTTGACCTTGCACTCATTCTAAGAGGTTTTTTTTGTAGATTCCTTTAGATTTTCTATATAGACAAATTGGGACCATTTTATTTCTTATTTTCTAATCTGTATGTCTTTTATTTCTATTTCTTGCGTTATTGTACTGGCTAAAATTTCCAGCATTATGTTGGCAAGAGTGATGACAACAGAAATATTTGCTTTATTCCCAATCATAGAGGGGAAACATTTCGTCTTTTGTCATTAAGTATTCTGTTAGCTGTAGGATTTTTGTAGCTGTTCTTTATCAAATTGAGGAAGTTCTTCTCTATTCCTACTTTCCTTTCTTCTCATGAATGGATGTGGAATTTTGTCAAATGCTTTTTCTGCATTAATTGATACGATTATATGCTTTATCTTCTTTTGTGCTTTTTCTTCTTTTGTACCTTTGTCTTCTTTGCACTATAGTGGTTTACATGAATTGATAGACTACACTTGATGATTTCTTTCATAAATCACCCATCATGAAATGGGCAAGTGCATTGAAAGAATCTTCAGAACAAAATTCACTGAAGCCAAACGCAGCCTCTCACAACAATGCTAGCTGATCCACTGATGCTGATGGGTTCCTAGAATGCTTATCTAATCGGGGAAACCTGCACGACAAGGGGCCCACAATCCAAAAGATAATTCCAGGGTTTTTTGGGGTCCTCCTTCATATTGATGAATTTTATTTGCTGATACATTATGCATTTTTACATTTATATTCACAGGGGACATCTGACTTTAGTTTTCTTCCTTTATATTGTCTTTGGTTTGATATTAAGGTAATATCAGCTTCATAAAATAGACTGGGAAATGCTCCCTTCTCTCCTACTTTCTGAAATAGATTATATAGAATTGATTGCTAATTCTTCTTTAAACACTTGGCACAATTCTCCAGTGAAACAATCTAGGCATAGAAAAAATTTTTTGAGGAGTTATCAAATGACAAATTCAATTTCCGTAATAGCATAGTGCTATTACAATTGTGTATTTCATATTAAATAGTTTTGGTAGGTTGTGTTTTTCCAGAAATTGATCCATTTCTTATAAGTTGTTAAATTTATATATGTAGAGTATTCATATTATTCCCTTATCATCCTTTTGATATCTTCAGGGTCTGTAGTGACATCCCTGTTTCATTCCTAACATTGGTCATTTGTGTCTTCTCTTCCTTTTTATTGATCTTGCATAAGGTCTGGCAATTGGTCTTTTCAATAGTCTGTTCTTTCTTTCACTGATTTTCTAAATTTTTTTCTATTTTCAATTTTATGGATTTCTGCTCTTTAATATTTCTTCCCTTCTGCTTGTTTTGGGTTTACTTTACTCTTTTTTTCTTGGAATGGGGTGATTCTTGAGGTGGGAGCTTAGTGTACTGATTTTAAACTTTTTCTCTTTTCTATATAAGTACTTAGCAATACAAATTTTGATATGTTGTTATTTTTATTTTCAATGAATTCTATTTTTTCTTTTCCGAGAGATCAAGTTAAAATATAAAGACTCAGAAAAGTTGACAGTAAGGAATGAAAAAAGATGTATCATACAAACACTAACCAAAAGAAAGTTGGAAAGTTGGTGATGCTATAATAATAGAGAAAATAGTTTTTTGTGTTTTTTTTTGAGTTGGAATCTCACTCCGTCACCCAGGTTGGAGTGCAGTGGCACACTCACAACCACTCCAGTATTGACCTGCTGTGCTCCAGCGATCCTTTTGCCTTAGCCTGCCAAGTAGCCAGAACTACAGGCATCCACTACCAGTCCAGCTAATTTTTTTTTATTTATTGTAGAGACAAGGTCTCGCCAAGTTGTCTGGGCTGGTTTTGAGAGAAAGTAGATTTTTAACTCAAGGTATATACTACAGATGAGGCTTTTAAATATTTCTTAGCTTGGCTAATAGGAGATGCCCTTAGTAAGAGTTGTTTAATTGGATAGGCTGCAGAAATTGACTAATTAAACTATTTTACTGTAGGGAACTTTGTCTTTTGAGGAGGTGCTTGGCATCTGCCCACATTTTCAGAATTCTACATCTCTAAGTATTGGTGGGAGTCAGATATGCCATTTCCCTCAATAGAATCTGAAAAATCATGATGCTTAATTGAGCCAATATTTTTCCAAGTTTACATAAACTATTTATTGAATATTGTTTTTGCAAAATACCCATCTTCAGCCCAGTATACTTTGGGACATTGTGTTTTCAAATAGTATTTTCACTATGTCAGCAAACAAATAATCTTAGATAGTGGTAGATAATCTGTACTATTGCACCTTTAAAACGACTTTCTCAGTTACAGTGCCAAAAACTTTATTAATGGCTTATGCTTTCAAAAAAGTAGCAAAACATAATCAAAATAAGATTGGCATAACCAGTCACAGTTCAAGGTATGAACAAAATCCTGTCTCAATTATAAAGTACAAAGTATCAGGTTTGCAACATGGGTTTTTCTGTTGTAATAGAACTTCCTACTAAAAAGAGGGCTCTGGCCATCTCAAGGGTCAATTGGGGTAGGATCTACTGCCAAGTTGACGTAGTTGGTGGCAGGATTCAGTTTTTTACAGGCTAATGGATTCAAGACCTTCCATTTTTACAGGAGTTGGCAAGAACCTCCATTTCTTTCCATGTTGGCCTTTCCATCACGGCAGCTCTCATCATCAAAGTGAGCAAGCTGGGAAGACAACAGAGTTTGCTATCAAGATGGAAGCCTAATCACAGAAGTGAAATCCTATCACTTATACCATATTCTATTAAACAGAAATGAATTACTAGGTTCTGCTGACACCCCAAGGGAGGATACCAAAAAGTGATTACACAAGAGGACTGAGCACCAAGAAATGATTACACAAGAGGACTGCACACCAAGAGGTGATAGTTATAGGTTATCTTAGAAATCTGGCTACCAGATGTCTATCAGTGGGGGAACTTGTTAAATAAATTTAGCCATACCCATAAATCTTTTTTTTTTAAGAATTAGGAGTTCTATATGGCACTAATATGTAAAGATTAAATATTGACAAAAGAACAATGTGAATAGCATGATGTGTTTTGCTTATAAAGTGTGAAATAAGAATCAATAATTATATTTGCTTGTATAAGGTTATACAAGCTCATGGATTGGAAGAATTAACGTTGTTAAGATGTCCATCCTACCAAAGACAATTTTAACGCAATACCTATTAAATTACCAACATCATTCTCAGACCTAGAAATGACAATACAGAAATTCATATAGAAACATAAACAACCATGAATAGCCAAAACAATCCTTAGCAAAAGAAACAAAGCGGGAGATATCATACTTCCAGACTTCAAACTGTACTATAAAGCTGTACTATAATAGTCACAACAGCCAGGTATCTGTACTAGAACAGGCATATAGACCAATGGAACAGGATGGAGATTCCGGAAGCAAAACCTCAATTCCTCAACCAACTCATTGTTGACAAAGCCTCCACCAACAACCAATGGGAAGAGGAGAACCTAGTCAGTAAATGGTGCTGGGGAAACTGGCTGACTACATGCAGAAGACTGAAACAAGTCTACCTATCACAATACACAAAAATCAACTCTAAAAGGATCAAAGGCCTAAATGTAAAACCGCAAACTATATAACTCATAGAAGAAAATGTAGGAAACATCATTACGGAAATTGGAATAGGCAAGCAAGTCCTGATCCACTCAAATGTGAATGCTATAAAAGATAAGATAGACAAGTGGGACCTCATCAAACTGAAAAGCTTCTGCAAAGCAAAATAAACCATCAAGAAAGTGGGACCACAGCTCACAGAATGGAGAAAAATATTTGCTAACTATATATCTGACAAAGGCCTAACATCTAAGATCTACAAGGAACTCAAACATGCCAAAAGGAAAAAAACAAACAACCCTATTAAAAAATGGGCAAAAGATATGACTAGACTCTTCTTGGAAGAAGACATATGAGCAGCCAACAGATACATGAAAAAATGCTCACCTCACTAATCATCAAAAAAATACAAATTAAAACCACACTGACATATCACTTAACTCCAGTCAGGAAGGCCATCATCAATAACTCAAAAAACAACAGATGCTGGAGAGGATGTGGGGAAAAGGGAACCTTTTACATTGTTGGTGGGAATGTTAACTAGTACAACCTCTGTGGAAAATAGTGTGGTGATTTCTAAAAAATCTGAAAATCAACCTTCCATATGACCCAGCAATCCCACTTCTGGGAATATACCCAGAGGAACTCAAATCACTCTATAATAAAGATACCTACACATGCATGTTTATTGCAGTATTATTCACAATGGCAAAAACATGGAACCAGTCGTGCTGCCCATCAAAAGTGGGCTGGATAAAGAAAATGTGGTACATTTACACAATGAAATATTATGCAGCCATAAAGACAAACAAAATTATGAACTTTGCAGCAAAATTTTTTCATGTATCTGTTGGTTGCTCTTATGTCTTATTCTGAGAAATGTCTAGTCATATCTTTTGTCTATTTTTTAAAATAGCGTTGTTCATTTTTTTTCCTTTTGGCACATTTGAGTTTCTTGTAGATCCTAGATGTTATGCCTTTGTCAGATATACAGTTGGCAAATATTTTTTAGAGTCTATAATTATAATTATAATTATAATTTATTAGAGTCTATAATACTCAGTGATTTATCACAGAAACAAAGATCTGAGCACCACATATACTCAGTCATAAGTGGAACTTGTACATTTATCATAATACCATAAGAAAGAGATTGGCAGTAGTGGGACACTGCCAGGGAAGGGGGGCACATAACATCAATAAGGATAGCCACACTTTACCTGTATGATGACAACGTATGTATCTAACCCTCATTTGTACTCCACATTTCAAAAATAAAATAATTAAAAAGAAAAAAAGGAAACTATGAAAGAATAAATAGGAAATAAATCACAGTGTTACCAAGGTTGGGAGTTAAGAGTGAGAACTGAGTGAAAAGCAGACAGAGGCTGGAGAGAATTTTCACTGTAGTTTTTATATTGACAAAATTTTAAACCATATAAATGCATAGTCTATTCAGATATTAAATAAAAATAAAGGAAGATGTTTATGGTCACCAAAGTTTCCTCTTTCTGCCTTCTGCAGGGGCAGAAGAAGGTGAAGGTATTTTAGAGGTTGTTTCTTGAAGGTTTAATATGCCATAAGTAGTGTCTTATAGAGCTGAAATTTAAATGCAATTTTCTACTTGTCTACTACTGAGTACTCATTGCAGCCATTGTGAAAAATCAGAATGGATTCTACTGAAAATCTAGTTTGGATGTCAAGACTGATAATTACACACACACATACACAAACACACACACACACACACACACACACACCCCTCAAGAAGGTATGAAATGGTTTATTATGTATATAATGAGGCATTTCTGGAAAAAGCAAGGCAACCTCTCAAGCAAATTAGGAAAAGACTTGAAAAAATTGAGAAAGGAGACTGGTCTTGAGGTCTTATTGCCATTAGGGGGTGGGCTGGTGTGAGCATTTCCGCATAAGGGTTGGGGCTTGCATAGTTTGAATCTCCCCCTGCACCAAAGGTGGGGACACCAAGATTTTCTTATCCTCCTTCCCAGATTGAGGGTACACGAAGAAGAGGCAAGAGTGAATCTTAACAGCTTTCAGCAGTCAAACATAAAAAAATGGAGTTATTCTTTTTTCTAGTGCCAAAAGAAAGACAATTTATACTGTGCCAGGTGATGTAATAGTTGACTGACAGAACTTGTTTCACGTAATTGGGAAAGCAACAGAGACCTCACAGATATTTGGCTTTCAGGGACAAGCTTGCAAAAACGTTCCCTAAAAATTATCAAAATCATATGCCTAAGGAAGGCTGTGAGAAACAAAAAAGTATTTCTTTAGGATATACATCATTTTTATCAGATTACCAAAAGTTACAAAAAATCATGGTATCCATTGTGGCCCAGGATATGAAAAGCAAAACAATCCCACACACTCAAAGGAAAATAAAAAGTGTACATAGATACATCCTTTTCCAAGGGTAACACATTAATATAAGCAATTTATATGTGTGTGTCTTTTGACGTAGCAATTCTGCTTTTAGAAATTTATTCAGAGCAAGCAATCAGACAAATGCAAAATGTACAACTACACAATACATGAACACACACATGAAAGAATGTTCATGAAGCACTGGTTAAAACAAAGAAAAAAGTTGGTAGCAGCCTAAATATCCAACTATTAAGATGTAAGTAAACTATTATATCCTCATATAAAATATCACCATTAAAAAGAAGATTCAGAGACAAATTTCATACCATGGGAAAGTTATTCACATTATATGTTAAAATCAACAGCAAATAAAATAGTATTACAGTATTATTCTGTTGGTGTTCACTAAATACTATGTAAATACATATAACAATGACCGAAATAATGTGAATACGGTATTTGCTTCTGGTGTGATATTCTGAGTTTTTTAAATTTTCATTTTAGTTCTCTTTCTCATTCTCTAATTTCTTACTAAATTAGACTCTCAGAGATTTTGAAAGTAAATAATCAGTGGTATATATAATGCTACTGTATATGAAAGTATTCTGAAAATTGGGCTAACTAGATAGGAACCTATGTGGCGTATGGGTCACCATAGAAAGTGTTATGATATAATACATAAGAATAATGATTATTAATTTCACACAAATTTATAAGACAATCATATACCATAAAATCTTGGTGACTGCAAATTGAATAAAAATTCAAAAACAAAGGTCTACTCATACATCCTAAAGTGCTCATACAGCTAAAAAATAATTTAAGGACATAAACATCTATAACAAGAATGATTACCAGTCTCCTCAGGGTGCAATAAAAATGGAGCCTGTCGTCACCAATTAACACCACCAGCTAAAAAGACAGTGCCCAGTTAAATTTCTAAAGACCAACTTTGAATGTAAATTTTACAATATTCTAGTGTTAACTCCAATATGGATAGGAACTTATTACTCATTTTCACAAATTTAAATCGTATTACACACGTATCTTTCCCAATTACTGCAAGCATTTACTTAATTCTAAATGTACATATTAGAATTTAACTTCGACGAAGTAACTAGCTTAAAAGCCTGGGCGACAGAGTGAGACTCCAACTCAAAAAAAAAAAAAAAAAGGTTAATCTCTACTTCCAAAAAGGCAGATGCAAGCTGCATTGTATTTCATGTCTAACGCACAATTTTGTATAGGACATGACTGTTGATTGTTGGTAGAGGAATTCATAAATGACTAGATCGTTTAGTTGCGGGAAACAGGTATGTTCCCCGTGTTCTAACATTGCACTTCAGACACAATGAAATAAAATAAAAAAGAAAGCATTATCTCCTCTGGAAATCCCTCCTGCCCCGGCCACGTACCTTGATTCTTGCTTTCTCTATAAATTCTAAAGGAGCTTTCCCAAACTCAAACCCAGCTCCAAACCAAGGAATCCAACCCTTGATACACGGTGGTCTATGCAAATTCTTCCGCTGAAGGAAATAGAACAGAGAGACGCAACCCAGGATTATAATCACCAGGGGGGAAATTAGTTCCATGTTTTTGTCCAGCATCTTCCAGAATCAGAGAAGTTTGAAAAAGTCCTGCTTCTCTGGCACTCCTTCCTTTCGAGTGGGCTAGGGAACCCGCCGGGCCTCCCAACCTTTCTGCGACAACTTTTGCAGCTAGTTCTTCCCTAAGTGACAGTAGCTTTCTTTCCCCGCCCCGATTTTTAGGTGATTTTTGCATCATGGCTCCCTCCCACCTCTGCTTCTCTTTCAAGTCCTGACCGGGGGGGAGGGGGGGGGGAATTGCAGACGCAGGACGGGACCAGGGCGGAGGGGAGGTACCAGGGGCTGTTGCCATGGAAACGGAAGGTAGGCGGTGGGGGCCGAAGGCGCAGCGGGGAAGCCTCGCCGCCAGCCAATCAGCGAGCCGCAGAGCCCGACGGACTACACTTCCCAGAAGCCTCGTGGGCTTCGCCTTGTTTTTCTGCTCTGGGGTGCAGGGGGCTGCTGGACCGCTTCAGCCTGGAACTGCCAGGGAGGCTGTAGGTCCGCCTGGCCGAGCCTGCCTAGGGAAATGGTCCCCGCCCGGTCACTAGCCGGTTGAAGAGGGGAGGCCCTGGCAGGGTGCTGGCGGCCGCGGCGCGGTGCGGCGGCGAGAAGGGGTGTGTTGTCGTCCTGTCCTGCTGCTGAATGTCCGCCCCGGAGGATGAGGAGAGGCTTTTGCCGCTCGCCCAGAGATGGCCCCGGGCGAGCAAGTTCCTACTGTCCGGCTGCGCGGCGACCGTGGCCGAGCTAGGTACCCGGCTGCCCACGCTCGGGCCTCCCGGGCAAGTCGCCGCGGCGCCGCGCTGGGGGAGGGACGCGCGGGAGGCTCGGTTCCAGGCTGTGCATCCCGGGAGGCTGTCCCTCTTCCCCCACGCCCGCCTGGCGCTTGTGGCAGGGGCCAGGCCAGCCTTGTGAGGAGGAGGGATTGGAGGTCTCTAAGGTCTTTTCCTTCTCTTTTCGTTTCATGCCTCCCTCAGGAGTGCTGCTATTGTGCTGGAATGTGTACTTTTAGAAGCTTTCAGGGCTGTCATTCCTCCGTAGAAATCATATTCCCATTCTTGAAGATGACCTTTTTGAAAACACGATCGATTTTTTTTCTTTATTGGGATGATCTCTGTGACTTATATTCTTACACAGTCTGACTTTGTCATTGTCTTTTGGGTCCAAGTGTGGACCTACTACTATTGGCACTTCATTTAGTAGCCTATCACTCACTAAGCATCTACTCAAACATCCCCGGTTACTTGACTTCTTAGAGCTTAACTCATCTATACTGTGTTTACTTTGCAGGATTCTGAGAAGTCAGTAATATATAAATGCTAAATCCAAGGCCGGACACCCATTAATTGCGATATTATTATCATTACTGCAGTACTGGAAAGTATAGATGTATATTTGAAAAGACCCAGTTCTGACCTTCTTACAGGCTGGTGGGAAGAATATGGAGAAAGATATTTACAATGTACTACTTATTATAATGAAACTATTATTAGGTGTCATAAGAGCATAGAAGGACAGTTACCCCCACCTAAACGTTTCAGAGAAAACTTTAAGAGGCCACCTAGAAAGGAATCATGATGCCCTTGTATGAGAAAGTAGTTTATAACAGAGATTCTATAAGTAAAGCGCCTATGTGTTCCCTTTGAAGCTTTGGCTGTGTATTTTAAGATTACCCTTACATTTTCTTGCCTGTTTAAAAAAAAATAAGAAAAAGAAAAACAGCTTTGATGCTTTATCCTTTGTAAATGTTATCTGGTGTCCTATTCCCAATGGGTTTACTTTGTATTTATAGAATAGTCAGCACATGATCTTATTACTGGACCAACAGGTTCATATGCCCATTACCCAATAACGTCCAGTACACTGAGATAGCAGGGTTTGCAGCAGAGATAGAGTTTAATGATAGCAGGGAGCTGGGTAAGGAGATAGGAGGAGATCTTGAAATCTATCTCCTCAAGGAGTTCTGGGCAGGATCATGGAGGGCAAGAGGCTGGAGGGTAAGGGAGATGGAATCATCAGGATATGAAAACTTCATTCTTGGGTGAGTCAGCTCCTCCTGGTGTTCTTAAGATCAACTAATGTCAGTAGTCTCCCTGGTATGCATGACACAAAAGAATGTCCCAAAGGGAGAACGTAATGTTTTATAATGTTCAAGTTATTATCTATAAAGCAGTTAAAGGGAACCATAATCTTGTTAGTAACAAGGTCTTTGTGATTCTGAAGCAATAGGCAAACAGCTATGAGGAAGGGGTCATAGAGTGAGTTGACCTAATTAATTAATGCTGAATTTGCTGCAAGCTTGGTCTATTTTCATTTCTACCTTTCCCTTCTTGATTTATTTTATAAAATTTTTAGGAATGACTTCAGTCTGTTGTTTTGTGCTCTTCCATTTTTGACCTTTGGCCCCTCTGTTTTTTTTTTCTCTCTCTCTCCTCTCAAAGCTGATGGAGAATTTTTTTTTCATGGTTTTTACAGAAATAAAATTCATCAATTTAAGAAAAACTAAAAGATTGCTGAATGATTAGATGCATTTCCAGATTTTTTTTTTTTCAAACTGCTGTTTCCCCCTATGACTCACTGACTTTTGTACAGGAATATTCCTCCTGTTAAAAATTCATAGAGATAATTGTGTGGTGATTGGGGGTGGGAGGCAGGGGAATCAAAATATGGGTCAGTTTAGAGGACAAATCAATTCAGGAACTTGAGGCATTACTAAGTAACCGGTAAGAAAACAAAAATTATTTTGAGAGACATAGTTTGTGCTAATATAGTGGCTCCAATTTCTTTAAACTTTTTCAATTTCATAATGCACACCAATAAAACATTGCTTGAGATCTCTATATGTAAGCTACTTCTGTTTTAGGGAAACTATCAGCAAGATGTTAACTTTTCTAAACAACAGTGATGAGTTAATATTCCCTTCCTTTCCCCCCACTCTGTTTTTTCTTAGAAAAGACATACTAGGGTTTTGTATCAGGTGGTGGTCATTGAAAAGTCTTATGTAATTTCTGTAATGTTTATGAACTTGTCTGAATGTCATTTTTCAATTATTCAAGACATTGTGCATACAAAGTTATGAGGTTAATCTTCCTTGTACAGCCTCATTTGTTTAACTGTTTTAAGGTTAAAGGTTTATTTCTAATTCAAAACTTAAACATCAGTGGTACTTGTAAAGAGATCATGAGTAGACCATGTATATAACTTATAAGTGCTAGAAAAACAACTCAACATATGTCTAAAGGACAGAATATTGAGTGTGCAAGCCTTGTATATAAAAGATGACATTATAAGTTTCATTGCATCTTCTGTATCTCAAACATCAGGTCAGTGATTAATCTGCATATAAATGTCATTCATGAAATTATAGAATTGGTTTCATCTAGTATTTATTGTAGTACATAAGAATATTTAGTACAGTATTCTAAAGTGACATCAGATCTTAAACAATCATGGTTGCTGTTAAGAGGTTGCCACAGAATAGAGATACATTAAGTTATTTCCTATTGGAAAGCAAATCTTAAGCAAAAATTAAGGACTAAAGTAGGGTTTAAACTGAAATTTCTGAATAAAAAGAACCCAAGGCTCATCACTTTTAAATTTTTTGCTGGTGATCTTGAGTACTTTTATGTAGTGATTCTTAAATTTGGGAGTATGTGAGAATCAACTGATTCTAAGCCGTCATCAACCCACTAAATTAGAATTCATGGACTTGGGGACTAGGAAATGTAATTTTTAGAAACCTCTCTGGCTGATTCTGGTATATTCTAAAATTTGAGAACCATCGACCTTGGGAAAATATTAGTCCTATGATTTTAGAATTTTTGTTTGTTTCTCTGAATGTTGTGGGTTTTTCCCTTCGTTTGTTTTTTGTTAGCAACCTTTCCCCTCGATCTCACAAAAACTCGACTCCAAATGCAAGGAGAAGCTGCTCTTGCTCGATTGGGAGACAGTGCAAAAGAATCTGCCCCCTACAGGGGCATGGTGCGCACAGCCTTAGGGATCATTCAAGAGGAAGGCTTTCTAAAGCTTTGGCAAGGAGTGACACCCGCCATTTACAGACACATAGGTATTTATCTTGATTCCAGCTGGTAAGTTTGTTATTTGTTCTGTGTTTGTATCCTCTGCTTTTCTGTTTAGCTGTGTCTAAAAACCAGCAAGTTTTTCCTAATGATATGATAAATGAATATATAGGCTCTTAAGAAGAAAAAAATGAAGAATTAAGAAGTTACTGTCCTAAGTTTTTAGAAATGTATATTGAATTATTTAGGGATGAACTATGATGATGTCTCAAAAGCACTTTAAAATAGCAAAAATAAATGAAGTAAATATGGCAAAATATTAACAACTGCTAAATGTCAATGGTAAATATACAGTTTGGAATGTTTGAAATAAAGAATTGAAATACGTTTGAAACTTTTTCTAAGAAAAAGTTTATTTAAAGTTTAAGAAGGAAAACAATGAATAATTATATCACTTTTCTCCAGTTTAGAAACTTTAAACACAGAATTTAAATTTTTCATGATTTTTGAAAGTTAAAATATATTTACCACAATGCCAAATCTCTCTCCCATACATCTGATGCCAGGCTACTCTGAAAGAGAACAGCATCCAACTCTGGCAACAGAGCAAATTGCAACATAGGTGATTTTCCTCTCAGTTCCCCAGGCTACCTAACTAGCTTTATGGGCCTTCAGTCACTCTTAAATGAAAATAGTAGTCACTATGCCAACAAGAACATTTTTCTACTCTGTTTCCAAAGTGACACTCCCAAGGATAGGAGTTGTTGAGTTTTTAGTTTGTGGACAGGAGAACATAAACTTGGCTTCAAAAAGAGGTAGGATAAGTATGGCATGTTTGTCATCTACATTCATAATGTTTCCTTAGGCATATTGGGACCCTTGATCAGAAAAGTGCCCAGTTCTGATATTTTGCTGGCTTAATATTTTTAAGGACTCAGTTCTTCACTGAATTTGTTAGAATATATCCAGAATTGTGCACAGAGGCTGTTACTGTTTTTGCACATTGTGCATTTTTGAAATATTAAAATATGTCATCAGACTTTCTGAAATATCAAGAAAGCTTTCTATATGAATACCATGTGCTGACTCCAATGATTTTGTTTACCATTATTTTTTAATATTTTCTCCTTTTCATCTCATTGCTGTTTTGAGTTTCACTTCTTTTTGTTTGTATCATGCTGATCACATATATTATTTTACAGTTAAGTTGCATTTCATATGTTTGATATGTGACTGAAAATTTAATTAATATAATAGATTCTCCAATGAAGTTATGTATGTTTGTTCAATGAAAATGCCTGCTGTGTACCAAGGTATGTAGTAGGGCATTTGAAGTAATAAAAAAAATACACAGAGCCTGTCTAGAGAGGCTCATGGTCTGATGGAAAGATAAGCAAGAAAAACAAGTTAAGTTCTAATCAATATGATAAAGAAAAGATCAGGGAGCAGTTTCTGAAAAACATATTTTTTGAGTTGAGTCTTGAAAGACAAGGAGAAGTTAACAAAGCAGAATTATCTGAAGATCAGACAGTGAGTGGGAAGGCCTGAGACTTCAAAGAGTATGCTCCATTTGGAGAAACATCAAGAAGTTCATGTGTCCAGAGCATCGGCCACATGAGAGAAAGACACAGCTAGAGATTGATTAGGACAGGTCAGAATATCCTCTTATTTTAATAAACATACAGCTGAATTTACCTCTTTTATGATCTGTTTTACACAGTATACTCCGGAGGTCGAATGGTCACATATGAACATCTCCGAGAGGTTGTGTTTGGCAAAAGTGAAGATAAGCATTATCCCCTTTGGTAAGTTGTGTTTTAAAGTAATTTGGTATTGCCCTAAAGGCTTTAATGTTTATCCAATATATTTATGTAGAATTGTACATTTTTATACAAATATCCTAAATTATAGGTTTAAAATAAGAAATAATTGCAATATAAATCCAAATTGAGTATTTATTGCACATTGCATACAAATGTGCATGCACATACATATATGAATTGTATAAACAGAGATATTTATTTAATATTTTAACATTAAAATAATTCTTACAGGGTACTTTCTTTATTTCTCTTTCTACTGAGAACTCTGGGCTTTAGAGTCAGGCAGATGGGCTCAGAGTTCTGCTCAACTACTGTGTAACCTGGGCAGACTGCTTCACCCTTCTTGGCTTCCGGTTTCTCAGCTGTAGAAGTAATGCCTACTATCAGGTGTATGTTTTCATAGGGTTAGATGAGATGATGACTGTAAGTACATATTACTTATAATAGAAACACAAAACAATAGGTCATTATAAATAATATACATAAGGTTCTATAAAGAAATGTTAAAAATAGAGAACACAATGGAAAAATAAGGAAATAAATCAATGGGCAATTCACAAAAGAAGAATTATAAATGTTCTTTAAACATATAAAATGTTCAAACTCATCAGTAATCAGAGGAATTGATTAAAACTTACTTTGAACTGTTAGTCATTTTGGAGCATAAATTATCTGTTAAAATGTTTAAATATGTAATCCTTTGACCTAGCTCCTTCTTTATTATTATAATCATTTGGAAATACTTGTACCTGTGCATACAGACAGGCAAATAGACACAAAAAGACACCAACTATAGCTGTGTTGATTAAAGAAAATTTTAAAAATTAATTTAAATAACTATCAATGTGGAAGTAGTTAATTAAGTTGTAATGTATTTATATAGAGAAGCCTAACACAGCTATTGAAGGAGTAAGGTAGATTTCGTATGACTAAGATGGAAAGATGCCTATAATGTTGTTTCTGGGGTTAAAAAAAAAAATCCAAGCCACAACTGTAAGAAAAGGGCAATAAGTAGAATTTCATATTTCAGGCAAAATTTCTTGGTCCTGTTTCTGAAAAATTATAACATACTATGCTATGCTAATTGTTTTCCCAGAGCTAATGATGGAGTAGAAGATCAATAGTCCTTGCATTTTGGAATGTCCTCCAGAAGAGAAAGATCTATGGGGGATGGGTTCTTTTAACCCAATCAGGAGAGTTTTTTCAGTCAATAAATATTTATTGGATGATGATGGTGTGCCAGTTTTATACCTAACATTGAGCCTATAGTAATGAAAAAGACATAATCCTGCCATCATTCAGCTCAGGGTAAGATGAATAAACGATTAGATATGTATAAACAATACAGAAGAGAAAATGGTTATGAGATTTGTAAGGGGAAAATGTTGATAATGCACTGTGCTCATCATTGTGTGGAGAAACAGGCATTCTCCAAGATTGTTGGTAGAAGTATAAATTGATACAAGTTCTATGGAAAGCAATTTGGCAGGATCTAGCAAATGTTATGTAGCGTTCAAATTTCTTAGTTTAAATTATGCTAGTTAAATAAATTATGGGATGTCCATAAAATGATATGCTATGAAACTATTTTAAAAAATGAGGCAGCCCTATGTGATCCGATAAGATATACAGTTAGAAAACAAAGTACAGAACACTATACAACTTGGCATACCATGTTTGTGCTTTTAAAAAGGAATATTTATACAGATTAAAAGGTACTATTGTATATGCACAAACTGTCAATTACAACTTCATGTTGAAGACTGTGGGTTCTGCCCTCACACTGTCTGGATTCACATCTTGGTTTTCCCACTGACCAGTTGTGTGATTTGGGCTATCGTTTAACTGTTTGTGCCTCGGTAAAGAGGGAATAAACAACAGTACTAATGTCATAGGGTGATGTGAGAATTAAATGGTATTTTTTAAATGCCGTGAACAGTGCCTGGCATATGAGCCTTCAGTGAATTCATTATCATTACCTCTAGGAAGACATATAAGAACATTGTAATTGTGATTACTTCAGTGGAGGGGAGCTAGGCATAAGGGACTGAAGGACCCTTTTAACTTTATACCCAAATTACTTTAACGTGAAAGGAAAAACAATACCTCTTGACCCAAAAAGACTATTGTAATCTAGGTTCAAGGTGATTGGAGGTTTGGCTGAAGCAGGAGCCACAGCAATGGAGAGAAGATGGATCCAAAGCATGTTGAAGTATAATTGTCTTGCTCACCATTGACTCTGAGAGGGTAGGAGAAGGAAAAGTCTAGGAATGAAAAGATTTTCTTCAAAGGGAGGAATGTTTTCAAACCCCCTTCCCTTAGAAAACTGCTAACACAGTTTTAAAAATGTGTCTTACCAGCCTTTGTCTGTTAGGCTGGTTGCCTCCATACTGTCTTTATTCCCCTGTAGTCATAACTAAACTACAATTCAACTATCAGTTCAGATAAAGCAACAGCCTTTCCTTTGAACATCAGGCTATGTAAAGCCTAAAACTTCAGATTTTAATTTTAACTCCTTGTGGTCTTTTAACCCTCCCATCAGTCAAACCATCTGCTTTCCTCTATTTGGGTCTATCCTTTTCTTCACTTTGTCTTACCTAGGGTTTGTACCATCTCAGTATTGGGTCATTATAAAATTCATGAAATTGATGGCAACTTTTTAAAAAAGTATTTCCTTTTACAATTAGGAAGTCAGTTATTGGAGGGATGATGGCTGGTGTTATTGGCCAGTTTTTAGCCAACCCAACTGACCTAGTGAAGGTTCAGATGCAAATGGAAGGAAAAAGGAAACTTGAAGGAAAACCGTTGCGGTAAGTTCTCCAATTAACTGATACCTTCCTTTTTCCCTGGCTGTCATCATGTTTTGAACATGTATGTAATAGATTTATCACCCAGTATTCATTAACGATATTAATGCTGACTCTTTTAATGTGGGAGTTATATTCATTCAGAGGAGAGCTATGCTGGATCTTTTCTTTGCATTACAAAGTGTACATATTGTCTACCAGACAAATTATGTGTGCATGGTTCTTTGCTGCTTTTCCTAACTAAGGCAGCTAGACTTGTCATGTCCCCTATTGCAGGTTAATATAAAGAGTTTGATCATTAAAATTTGCTCTGGTATGAATCCCAGTGTTGCCACTGTGGCTTGGTGTTGTGGAATTCACTTGACATTTCTGGTCTCTTATGTTTTTATTTTTAAAGAGGGCTGTCTCACAAGGTTTTCATGACAGTTAACATGCCTGGCCTATTAGTGCCAAAAACCTTGCTTTCTTTCTCTTTCTCCAAGAAAGAAGGGAAGTAGCAAGGTTAGCATTGCATATGACTCTAACTTTCTTGTTGAATCCCATTCCTCCTACATCTTGCAGCCCTCTTGTTCCCTAATTTAACGGATTTTTAAAATTATGCCTTTGTGATATAAAATCCTCCTACTGCATCGCCCTATATTATTGAAGCCTGCTTTTCTTCCAAGGGCTTCATGTTTAACAATTTATCAAAATATCACTTAGCCAATTTCCCTTAGGAAAGAGATAACATCTTGCAGATAGACAGGCCCTTCCCAGGCAAGAGGGAAAGTGCAGGGTGACAGGAGCCAAGTACAAAGAGAGGTACTCCTCTGAGCACTTCAGGTTTGTAGCTAAGCCAGAGGCAAAGGAGGGTTTGGGGCTGTCTTTGGGAGTTCACCACTGAGCACTGCTTTCTACCTCCCTCTTCCTTGATCTGACTCCGTGAAAAATGAGGTTAGACTGCTGCAGTCCAGCTCCCCTTCAGCCTTTAAAAGAGGAAGAAAATATGCATAGCAGAGAAAAAGGCACTACTCTGACTTCACCAAGAGTTTATAGAATCCAAGGACCCATTTTATCATTTTGTAATGATTTTGAATTACTAAATAACAGGGAGAAGTGATGCTGCCTTGTTGGATAGAAGGAAAAAATTGGTTATTGGGATCCAGAAATATCTGACTTTTTAACTATCCTCTAGGGTTTTTTTTTTTTCTTCTCTTTGTTCCTAATGTTGGAAATTTTTGGTTTGACTAAATGTTGTAGTAAAAAATATGAACCTTGAAGTCAGACAACCTGGGGTTCAAATTCAGTCTTTACCACTTTTGGCTTTATAATCATAGTCAAGTTCCTTAACATTCTAAGCCTAAGTTTCCTCAAATGCAAATTGGAATGATAATACATACTCATAGAGTTTTCAGGATTAAAATGCATCTCATGTATATGAAATGCTTGGCTCCTAATAAGTCATGATAAATTTTAATTATAATGATCATTGTCCATGATCATAACTTACCATGTAGCATAATAGCAGTAATGTGCTCCCAATAACTAATATGTGTATTGATGATATGAACTGTCAAGAAAGGTATTTTGATCTCTTTAATAATCTGAGATGAGAAGATGATGACACAATTTATAAAGATTTTCATTAAAAATGTTTAAATCAGTTGCATGCATAATGAACATTTGTATACCTAACCCTGAATTGTACCCCACATCTTTAAAATTTTTAAAAAAATGTTTAAATCAAAACGTTGGCCTTTATCTAGAGTATTAAGTTTATCTGGAAATTAGACTTATGTTGATAGCTTTGACTTCTATGAATTCTGGATAAATAAGATGTAATTTTACTCCAAATTATAACAGCTATAGCTGAAGCTTATTCCATTGTATTCTACACACAGGATTATAGAGTTTTCACATTTCATTATTATTTCCCTTAGATTTCGTGGTGTGCATCATGCATTTGCAAAAATCTTGGCTGAAGGTGGAATACGTGGGCTTTGGGCAGGCTGGGTACCCAATATACAAAGAGCAGCGCTGGTGAATATGGGAGGTAATATAAACTTTCTTAGATTCTGAGAAGTCCCAATTACCTTAATAGTTATGTGTACTTGGGGAAATGGAAATCTGTATTTTTTACTTTTCAAAACATATATTGGTGTCAGGCTGCATAGATGTTGTATTGACATAGTTGAATATATTCCCTAAAGCATTTTCATTTCATTCTACAATGGTATATGAAAAGGGTTTCCTAAAATAGGCAAATTGTGGTGATAAGAAGATAAGGTCAAATTATTTCTTAGGTTTCCTTTCCAGTCCAGACCATCCTTTAAGATTCAAACTGATATATCTAACTATCTGATAGTCATTATATCCAGACTGTCCAAATCCTTCTCCCTGGTCCTCTTTCTCCTAGCCCTAAATAATCTATCTTGTACAGCCTGCCCCTTCAGGCTGGAAACCTGAATGTCTCCCTAACTCATCCCTGCCCCTCACTTCCCATATTCACATACCAATTTCTTTTGTCTTCTAAATACTTCTTAAAAGTTTCTTCCCTCTAATACCTGCTTAGTGTCCTTAGTGTCCCTCTCCTAGTTTGTCATCATCTACAGAATAAAGTGAAAATTTTAGAATATGACATAGAAGGTCTGCAAAATCTGACGTACACCTTCAGGGAACTGAGAAATTCATTGATTCCCCTGCAAAAAGTGAAGCAGAAAGTCATGAGCTGAAAGGTTCCATTCATCTCTCAACATAGAGCAGGGATTTTTGCTCATTGTGTCTTCCATAGCTCTTTCTCCAGAGCCTGTAAAAGTGTCAGGTGCTCAGATATTAGGCACTCAGATATATGGTGAATGATCAAATGTACCTATCCATTCTTGCCTCAGTACAATTTACTTCTCTATACTTTAATGTGGGTAATCTTTATCTCCAGCATTGTGATGCCATTCCTCTGTTTAAAACACTTCAATAGCTCTTCATTGTCATTAGAAAAAAGTATAAAAGACTTAATGTAGAATAATTGCCAGCACCTTTTGTTTATAAGTGATAGGATCTCAACTCAACCTAACTTTAGCTTAAAAAAGTAATTTATTGGCTCAAATATTGAAAGACCCAGGGTAAGCAGACTTTAGCAGAATTCAGATGTTCAAATTATACAATTGATTTTCTGTCTCTTCCTCTTTTCCTCTCCTTTCATCTTAACTCTGTTTTCCCCTGCTTGAGAACAGGTATGGTATCTTTCATCCTAGTACACATTCCTTCCTCAAGCCTAGCATATTCTTGATACAAAAGACATTCACTGTTGAATGAATGAATATTTCAACTTGCTTTTTCCATTGCCAGATTTAACCACTTATGATACAGTGAAACACTACTTGGTATTGAATACACCACTTGAGGACAATATTATGACACATGGTTTATCAAGGTAAGTGATAAGATTGTTTTAGTTTTCATACTCAGTGGTCTGTCACAGAAACAAAGAACAGAGTACCGTATGTTTTCACTTATAAGTGAACAATTATAATACTATAAGAAAGGGATCGGCAGTAGTGGGAAACTCTCAGGAAATGGGGGTGGGATTGGCAGTTGAGGGAAACTGCTAGGGGAGGGAGGGGCACATCTCATCAACAAGGGCACCTGCATAATCAACGTTTGTATAACTAACCCTGAATTGTACCCCACATCTTTATAACAATAAAAAAAATTCAAAAAAAGATTGTTTTAGTTTGACTCTATTTTTTTAATATCACTTTTCTTCCATATTTGGCATAAATTCTTTTGGCTCATCTGGTCAGGAATTCATTGATATCACCCCTAGGGAAGGTACTAGTACATTTTTAAAGAATAATTTTCTTAAAGTTTGTTGCAGTTAGAATGGGAAAGAGACAAAGTTGAAGAATAATTCAGAGTAAACCTCCCAAAATATTTGCACCCTATTGGGGCCATCCCAGGAGCAGGTTATGATGATCGACTCTCCAACTCAATTCAACAGATATGTCTGAGCCCCTTTTATGTAAAAGGCATTGTGCAGGGCCCTACAGTGGGTACAAAAAGAGTAAACTCAACTCCTGCCTGCATGTGCTGTTCCATCTGCTTGTAACACTCTTCCTCCAAGTTTTCATGTAGAGGTATCATTTTCACCACTCAATTCTTCTGCCACCCCAAGAGTCTGTTCCTGACTGCTTTTCACCCAGTTACTCCCAGTCACATTCCCCATTTTATTTTTGTCATAGCTCTTATCAGCTTATGAAATTATTTATTTCTCTTCTGCCTCTTTCCAAGTGGAACGTAAGCTTCTTGAGGGCAAGTTGTTACCTGTCTGTTCACTGCCTAAAAGTATGCCTGGCACCAGCAGGTGCTTCAGGCATATTTGCTGGCTGGCATTCTTTTTGTTTTTATTTTTTTCTACCTCTTCAATGAATTAATCTGGCATTGATATTAAGTTAAAGGAGCATTCTTATTATATTTAGCCTTCTATTCTTTCTAAATATCAAATTCTGTTTCTTAAAGTAGAAACTACTACATATTATCTTTCGATTTCATTTATTTGTATTTATAGTTTATGTTCAGGACTGGTAGCTTCTATTCTGGGAACACCTGCTGATGTCATTAAAAGCCGAATAATGAATCAACCACGAGATAAACAAGGAAGGTAGATGGAAAGTCTTCAATATTCATGTGCTTGAATGTCTATAATAATGTTATTTTTAAAAGATGCTTTCCTGTGTTTATTCTTGATAGAAATATATTTGTGTATTTTTTGGAAAATTGAATAAATTGTTTTTATGCAATTACTTGCTCTTTGATGAAAAAGTGCTGTGCATTTGGGGAAATAAGCTAATTAACAATCATATTATTTAGACACAAAGTATTCATTGTGACTTTATTGTTTTCACATAGCTTTTGAAAGTATACTCTGCTGAGAATTTACAGAGCCCTTTCTTCAGAAGCTTATGACGTATGGGTAACCTAGAGGATTTGATATGTAATAGTATGTTCTCTTTGGAAGAAATCAGATGAGAGTAAATTCTAAGTATAAGTTCAAGGATGGGGTAAATCCGAAGAGTCAACTTTGAAAATATATTTAAAACAAAAGAAGTTATCTATATCTGTGGAACCACAAATATTATTTGTTCTAACCAAAGGAAATGTTTAACTTGTGATAAGTTTTGTCAGACTATTTTATTTCTTTTTATTTGTACATCTCTTTACACAGAAGAAATTTAACAAAAGTGTCTTGTTTTCTTCATAGGGGACTTCTGTATAAATCATCAACCGACTGTTTGGTTCAGGCTGTTCAAGGTGAAGGATTCATGAGTCTATATAAAGGCTTTTTACCATCTTGGCTGAGAATGGTAAAGTTAGGTTTTTTACTTCTTTTGTTTTTCTTTTTTTGTACTTAAATTACTTGTAATCTATAAGTAGTTTCCCTTTTCTCTTCTGATTTGCAGCATGGATCTGCCCCTAAATCAAGGCCCTTTCTTTCTTTTTAAAATCTTTTTTGTTTTTGTTTTGTTTTGCTTTTTACCACTCTTCAGAGTTATATTACCTTCCTTGGTAGATTAAGGTAAAATAAATCAGTTATATTCATTAATGAAAAGATTGATCGTCTGTTATAAAGCCAGTGGACAGACTTCTGTAATGTAAAACCTTTAGCAGTCTATTTAGTTATATTTTAATTATAGTAGTTTGGGACAGATATACAGATTTTACACTAGAGACCTTTACTGTGACAAATTTACAGTTTCAAACAAAATTTGTTACTTTGGTGGCAAATATTACATTACCCACTAATACTTATTACCACCAAACTCTGCTTAACAAGAAAGTATTATGCCATTTTTGTTTGGCTTAGATGTTATTTTTACTCCAGTGAACTAAGATGTAGAATTAGATGACTATTTTAAGCAACGTAGCAAAATCATAAAAATAAGGTACTCACATCTTTTGTACATTAGAAAATATTTGAACGAATGAATGAGTTATGTGTTTAGAAATTCAAGCAATCAAAAATTAATACAATATATTATCTTTTAATTATATATAATGTAATTTTTAAATATTTTGTTTTATTTTTTATTTTTGAGAAAGCAGGGGTTTTTTGAGAGGACAGAAAAGCTCCCACAGTGGGAGGGGACCTGAAGGTGTTGTCTTACATATGTATTTTACATTAAGTACCTATTCCATGCAAAGCTCTGTACTAAGGGCTTTAGCTTCGAATAAGAAACTATAAGGGATGACTGGTATGGGAAGAGTATATGGTGCTATGGAAATATATAGCACATAAGTACAGCCTAGACTGGGAGAATAAGCAACCCTCCTTGGAGAATGAACTTTTGAATTTAGGTTTGGAGAGTGAGTAGGACTTAGCCAGGTAAAAAGGGCAGACGGAAACATTCTATATGGAGGGATAGTTGGAGTGGACAGAGTACATGATGAGTTCAAGGAAACCCAGCATGCCAAGGTACAGAGACCTTGTGGAGAGAGGCAAAGGGTGAAGCCAGAGAGAGGCAGACAACAGATTGGGAAGACCCATATGAGCCAAAAGAGTGATGGGTAGCACTTTGATGAAATAAGCATTTTTAGAAAAATCATTCTGGTTGCCATGTGGGTTGAGAAAAGGCCAGGTGTAGTGATAAAGTGAAAGGTAATGGTGACTTGGATGAGAGTATGACAGTGGGGACAGAATATAGATTAAACAAATATTTAGGAGGTAGAAAAAAGATAGAAACATGACCGATTGGATGGGGATGGGAGAATGGTTAGAGGAGATATGGAAAAGACAGGCTTCACTCCCAGATTCCTGCCTTTAGCAACTGATGATGTTATAATTTTCTAAAATGAAGGTCATTTGTAGTGAAGAAGATTTGGGGATAAAATAAGTTTAGTTTAAGATATGTGATATTTTGGATATCCATAGGACATTTGAATAGAGATGTACAGATAATGAACTGAATATATTCTCTAGATCTTAGGAAACAATACATCAATGGAGATTCAGATTTGAACACTGCCCATATAGAGATGGCAATTGAAGCTTTAGTAATAAATTATATCACTAAGGGTTATTAAGTGTTTGTGTATTAACACTAAGTTAATAGCCAAAGTCCTTGGCAATATCTGATAAAAGGTATACCAGAGTTTAAACATTTTTGGTAGTCTTCATGATACCTAGATGTCAAACTGGCAAGATAGATTTTGATTTGGCCCTCATGAACCAGGCACTATTATAGGTGCCAGTAACAATGAGGAATAATACAGAGTCTTATTTGTACTAGAGGAGCTTATAGTGAGATGTATAAGTGACACATGCAAGGTGTTAAAATTACAGTCATAATAAAAAGTACTAAATAAATACTTCTAGAATGGAAGGAGTTTAAAAATTTTTTTAAAATCCTGGAATGGAAGGGCTTAACATTTTTAAAATAAATAAATAGATACTACTAAATCAGTTGGTATATGGCCAACAGAGTGCTACTAATTTTTATGGCTTAACTCATTGGATTCTCCCAAAAATATGGGCAGTAGATTACTATCTTATCCATCTTTTACAGAGGAGGTAACAAGAGTGTAAAGAATCAAAATAACTTGCCGAGTCAGGTGGTTATTAACTGATGGGCATCAAACCCAGGAAGCCTGACACCAGAGGACCCAGCCTTCTTAAGGAGGTTGTATTAAGCTCTGCCAGTGGTATGAACAATACCCTGTGGGAACTCAGTGGAGTAAGAATGGCTGTAACTGTGTGTGGGAAGTCATCAAAGACTTCACAGAGCCAATATTCTTTTTATTTTATTTTTATTTTATTTTTTATTTATTTTATTTTTTTTACAGAGCCAATATTCAATCTGAGCTTTGAAGCATCAGTAGGGGTTGGTTGAGAGAAATATGAAGAAGCAACATGAGCACAGGTATCATGTAGTGTGTAGGCCAGTTGTGTTTGGAAAACTGCAGAAAATTCATTGTGGCTAGAGAATAGGTCGTCAGAGAAGAGAGGGTAGGAGATAAGGCTCGAGGAGAACTTAAGGATTAGGTTGGGAAGGACTTTGTGGGTCAAGCCTAGTAGTTTAGTTGCAGCTGTATAGTCAGCAAGCACCTGCTTAAGCCCAGGAGCTGTGTGATTAGATTTGCTTGGTGGCAAGATTACTTTAGAAGCAGTATAGAAGATGCATTGCAAGCAAGAATTCAAGAAAGGAATTTTAGCAGTGGTCTAGCCAGTAGATGATTGTAAAAATGGAGAGAAGATAAATTTTAGGAACATTTATGGTTGACTCCATAGGACTTAATAGCTGGTTATGTGTAGAAGGTGAGGGACAGAAAGAAAGAAAATGCTTCTAGTGTGGGAAACTAGAAAGATGGGTGAGACCATTGCAGAAATATAAAATCAGAGACAGGAGGGATGAGGGGCAGTGAGAATATCCAATTTCAAAGGATGAGACCACATATGGCCCATTCTCTTTATGCACAAGACTCGAAGTATAAATGATAAAAAGAGTACTTAATATGTGCAAAGCTCTACTTACATTAATTACTTTTAAGCCCTGTAAGAACCTAGTAAATCATGGAATATTATCCTCATTTTTCAGATGAGAAAACCATGGCTCAAAGTATAAGAAACTTGCCCAAGTTCATATAACTAATATGTGTCAGAGGTGGAAATTGAGTCTGTTACTTTCAAAACCTATGCTCCTTACTAATACAATATACGGAGCTGCTCAATATCCTGCAGCTAGTTACAAAAATTTTGAAAGGAAAGACAGTTTGTAGTGATGGTGGGGAATTACCAAAGAAAGGCTGGCTAGCCACCAAAGATCACCAGGAGTGTTGCCTTGTTTATTTGCCACAGTACATGACCTTGAGCTTAGAAATCTAACTCAAGGGCATTTTCAAAGAAATTGGACTCGAAAATACAGATTCAGCTCAGGTGATCTCATTGAAACTGATGATCAGGCCAGAATATCTGGCTCATTCACATTGCACAACACATCTGGCAAGTGATCCAGGTGCTGAAGTCCTTTGGTCGTCGTGTTTCCTCTTAAATTCAAGCTCTATGAGGATTCGTGTGATAATCAGAAGATTTCAATAATCAGAAGGTTTCTTGCTCAACACAGAATTACAACAAGAATAGCTTAGTTGGAAACTTGTTATTTCAGACCATCAGTCCAAGAAAGCTCTTATGTGTTCGTTCACCTCCTCAGTAAAAGCATGAAAAAGGATTTTGCGTCTACTTTTTTCCCAGCCTTTATGGCAGAAGACAGACCAGAGGAAAAAACATGGTTTCATATACACTTGGGTTATTTACAATGGTTGCAACTCTGTCAGTGAGAAAATCAATAAGTAAATGTAGTGCCCATGCGCACTCCTGTATAGAGGCTCAGTAAGTCCTAGCCACCTACTACCCACATCTTTGGCTATATGACCTCCCTCTCTTTAACTTTATTCAAAACCCAGCTCAACTCTATCCTGATCCCCTCCAGTAGGTAGAGGTAGTATGATCTTGCTTTGCTAAGTCCCTGATTGATATTTATTTCATTTGTCTATGTTGCTATGATGTCATGAGGAAGAAGACTGATTCCCATAACAATTAGGAATGATTACATAGGCCCTTCTTAACTAAGACCTTTACCTTCTTGATCCAACTGCAGTTATATGCTTGACTTTGATGTTACAAGAATATGGTATCCTCATAGCTTTACATTTTTAATTTCATCTGTGTCTTCATACCTTTAAGTAACTAAAATATATTTTCCTAAATCCACTATTTAGTGAATTCTCAGTTTACCAGTATAACATGCTCAATATTTTTAAACACATATGACATAAATATTTCTTTCCAAACTAACCAAGTACATTTTACATTCTGATTGCTTAAGCTTATTTCTCTGTTCTAGTATGATAGAGTACTTCTCCAATCAATAATGGTCAGAACTAAACAAGACAGGGATTATTCGATCCAAAGCATTCTATCTCTGTTCCAGTGTTTACCCTGATACTTTCCTCAGTGTCTTCAGTATCTATAACTTTAGTATTTATATCCTCTTCTAACCCTTATCCTTTTGTAATTTCTTTAGATATAGTTATACATTCATTCAAATTAAAGTCGAGCCTTTGTGAACTGAAAGCTCTTTTCCCTTTTTAATGTGAATTTTAATATAAATTTTATGAGACATCAGGTATTGGTTTTATGACCTAACTCTCAAAGGGTATTTCACCTTCTTCATACTCTAGTTCTTATGTTTCTTGTTGTCATGCTCCATATACAAACTACATGTAGTGGCTCCCAGCTGAGCATTTAAGCACTGAGCCCTCGTCCTTTAGGCAGTAATGATTCAGTAAAAAGAAGTCTGGGAATAGAAAACAGAAGCTTGTGGTCTACCTCTATAACATGCTAATAGGCATTTGACTGCTAAGCCTTAGTGTCCTTATCTGAAAAATAGAGATATCAATGCCTTTCCTTTCTTTTGTAAGTTGTTTAGAGAAATCTGTGCTAAATAAGACTTGATAATGCTCTGTAAATTGTAAAGTGCTTTATGAAGATAAGACACCAAGATATTTTTTTCAGCCTTAGTGGATTCATAATGACTTTGTCATTCAAAGATATGTATGCAAATATGTAGAATATTTATAATTGTTTTGAAATATGCACTAACTTCTTTGGTTAATCTTTCAGACCCCTTGGTCACTGGTGTTCTGGCTTACTTATGAAAAAATCAGAGAGATGAGTGGAGTCAATCCATTTTAAGCCCTTAAAGATGCAATCTTTAAAGATACAGTGTTCAGTATTATTGAAATATGGGCATCTGCAACATACACCCCCTATTATCTCTACCTCTTTAGGAAGACACCTTATTCCACAGAGACTGTGATTTGTAGGGGGCAGCACTTTATTTTTCTCTGGAAACCCAAGTTCTCTTTTGACTCCTCTTTTTGTCCAAAAGTGATCTGGTCGGATCTTACAAGGCCATCCAATGCGACCCAGCACAGCATTTTCTAAAGAAGAATTGAACCCTGACCACTTTCACCTTGGGCAAGAAGGTTTGGCCTTTGAGATGCTATTCTGTGCTGAAGAGCCTGCTTAGAGGAGAGTGCCGGGGAGGGAGCCAGCATCTCAGATCTGAAGTAGCCAATAGGAATGTGGAAGATTATATACATAGCACTTAAAAAAATACATTTAACTTGTTATGTCAGTATTTATTATTGAAGTTTGATAATTTAATTTTCTGTTGATGTTAAAGTGTACATATTGTAAATGAAAGGGAGGCGATGGAAATTCATGAATAAACATTTTGAGTTTCCCCAGTGTTGAAGGAAGTTGATGTACCTTTTTTGCCAAGAGGATTAAAAAGAAAATCAAGTTGAGATATTTGAATTTCAAGGGAAGAAGCTGCTTTCTGTCAGTGCCATCTCATTAGATCTGTGTTAATTGGTTAGCACTCCACTGCACATATTAATAACTTTCCCTGATGGCTGCAGATGGAATCTTGATGAAAACAGAGAAAAGCATTTGCCTTCTTACATATTCCACTACAAATCAGATGTGTCGCTAGTTCCTAAGAATCTTAACATATACGAACTGCAACTTATTTTATTAAAAATCAGCCTTTATATCCTTTTATAAAGCATCTTTTGTTACTATCCAGATTTCAGTGGTACTTTAAAAGCAAGGCTGCTACGAAGTGAACCAACTCTGAAATGTTTCTTTTCTTATCTCCCTCCTAACACTGAGGGTTCTAGAGAGACAGAGAGAACTCAGAAATCACACTAAAACTGTCAGTGGCCTGAGTCTTACTCAGTTTGACAGAGCTTCTTGCCTAAACAGTATAAACTGTTTGTGGTATGCAGTTATGTCTCCAATCTTTGAATCAAATCCCTGTTCTTATTTTAGAAAGGTAAGAGTTTCTTTCAGATTCACCTACATACCACCTGCTTCTCCAGCCTTAGACAGTGGGCATTCCTGGATGGATGGCTGTGGTTATGGGTAAAGGCTGTAACTGTTAAAATAGGAAAACACAAAAAGCTTGGGCCTAAGAAAGACCTTGGACTGAACCCAGTTGAATTTGTTCTGATGGACGTGGATGATGCTGAACAGAGAAAAAGTTTACAAGTGCTTTGTGGTTGCACTAATGTATAATCACTGCCATTTTAAGAAGGAGAAGTACTTTAAAATCTATTTGAATGTTATATACTAATATGCAGTAGCTTATTGTTTTTTCTAGTTGCAGAATGTGAAATTTAATCTCTTCATATCTTTAGGTGATCTACTTTTCCATTACATTTGTCAATCTGTAACTGAGTTGTTAAATATATTTAATATCCATTTGTGCTTAAATTCCCAAGTGTTCTGCAATGAATCACTTTGGGGAAATTTTGGTTTTTTATGTTTTGTAATTTTTAAAACCAAGTAAAGACTGGATAATAATTACACACAAACTGAACAATGGAAAATTCATTTAGCTTTATTCTTTGGGGGACTTGGGATGAAAACGTTGCTTATGTACTGACACTATTCCTTGGTATCTGGATCAACATGAATAACTAGAATTTTTAACCCAAAATTATTCCTTGGGATTATCTGATTTAACCTTCTCATTTTACTTGCTAGGAGACTGAGGTCCAGAGAAGTAGAGCTGTTGATGCTCATAAGTGACTTAGTAGCAGAGCCAGGATAAAAATATAGATCTCCTAATTAATATGATTTATTACAACTAACAGTTATTGTGCACTAATGAGGTACCAAGAAAAGGTCTTATGTTATTGTCACAACAGCACAATCCAGTACTGTTGGCTCTTCCAAAAACAGATTTTTCTCTATGACATTTTTGTGTCTCATACATTTTAAATGAATCTAAATTGCCTCCAACATAAATTTTATGGAGTCACCATGTTTTAACTTGAACATTGAAGACCCTCCATAATCTGACCTAATCCAGTATACCCAACATTTATCCAATCATAGTCATAATTTTCTAGTGAAATCATATTCATTAATTATATTGGAACTTTGCTTTATTTTTGCCAACTTGGAATCATCTTGGTTTCCAAAATAATCCAAAGTAAATAAAAAGGAATAGAAATGTCAGTAATTTGGGGTCTTTATTCATAGATTTAACAATTCCAATCTCACTTTCTTGTTACGGTACTATGCCATGTGGCATCTCCCTATTTCTTTTAAGTTCAATATTGATGATACTTGGCATTTAAGTTTCTTTTGTTTTGCTTTCACATTTTTTCTCTTCTCAACTGAAAAGTACATATACTTTTTTTTTTGAGTTGGAGTCTTACTCTGTTGCCCAGGCTGGAGTGCAGTGGCACACTCACAGCCACCCCTGTGTCAACCTGCTAAGCTCCGGTGATCTTTTCGCCTCAGCCTTCCAAGTAGCCGGAACTATCGGTGCGCTTTACCATGCCCGGCTAATTTTTTATTCATTGTAGAGACGAGGTCTCGCCAAGCTGCCCTGATGATCTCGAACCCGCGGGCTCAGGCAATCCACTTGCCTCGGCCTCCCAAAGTGCTGGGATTACAGACCGAGCCACTGAGCCTGGCCAATATACCTATTTTAAATTATATATAGTTCTCAGTTTTTTATACATATTTGAATTTGAATATATATCTAATTATTAAAGTAAAGGGATCACATTTCTTAAAGAGATGACATTTCTTAAGTTTGCTTTTAGTGAGAAATGATGTATCTTTTTCAAGTGCTCCAAATCCTAATAAAAAAAGAAAACAAATTCAGGGTAGTATAAATATGAAAGAATCTGCTGTTCAGTTATCTTCAAATTTTCAAGCACATTTATTTACAATTGATATAATTACATATATTTTTGTCCATTAAAGAAAAGAGATTCTTTCAGGACATCTCTAGGAAAAAATGCTTAATTGTAATAATTGATGGCTAAAAAAATTTCTTTGGAAAGAAAGTAAAATAAACAATTATTTTCTCCCTCAGTTAAACTGGGGGAACTCTTTAAAGATGACTACCAAGCAAAATATATTATTATTAGTCAATGCCAGGTAATGTGGAAGAAAGACTGAACCGAACCTGGAATTTAAAGATCTTTGTCCTATTTGGGGCTTTTGAAAGAATAGTGTAACTAGGATCAAGTCCCTTCATCTCTCTGGAGTTCCATTTCTTTATAAGATGAAATAATTGCACTCTAGAATCCTAAGTTATATGCTTAAAGGGAGCCATATATTGATGTCACGTTTAAAAAACAGGATTAAAAAATTTTCATTGGGATTTGTTTTTCCCAGGTTTATTTTCTCACATCTCGAGACTAAGAATAAAATTGTTCAGACCTTACAGTATAATACAAACTTCTTATATGGTTGTACTATCTCCCCCTGAAAGCCATTCTTCACAGGGAAGCAGAGTCATCTTCCTTTGAGCCACTCTGGACATGTCACCCAGATTCTTACCTGCAGTTGCTCCTTCAAACATACATACTGAAAATTAAAATCCTTAGTGCTATATCCAAGCTCTTCTCAATCTGTCCCCAGCCTATTTTTTCTAACCTTTGCCTTTCACTGCATAATGGTACCCTCCCTCTTTGCAAATGCATTTATGAATTGCCTGGGAGATGCCTTGCCCTTGTCTGTTTTTCTCAAGCAGTGCTTATTATATATCTTTCCTCCATCTAACTTTCCTCCCACTGCCACCGCCACCGCCACCGCCACCCATTTATCTTCATTTTAATTGGTTAAATCCTATTTTAATGTTTAAAGTGATCACCTGCTACTTCCTCTCTGAAGGCTTTAGCATCTTCCATGCCTTCTTGCTCTCATTGCTTCCCCTACTACACAGATGTATGTGCCAGCCTCCCCTATACAGGATGAACTGCTTAAGAGCAAGAACCATACAATACATCTCTATATCCCTTCTAAACATCAGATAGGAGCTACTCAGAAGGTATTTGTCGAATTGAGAACATTTATACACATGATTAAGTCATATTTTGTGTCCTTCCTACCTTCAGAATAATTGTCAAGTCCACACTTCTGATTTCGTGAAATTCTTTGTGATATTGAATGCTTAACTTCATTCTTAAGAAATCATGTGTGTTTAAATACCTCACCATTGTAAGTTTTAAGTATCATCTTCATCAGTTTAATAGCTATTCCACAAGTCAAGAATCTGATAGCTTTACAAAATATAAAAATTTGATTCATTAATAGTTAATAAATATGTGATATACTTACATTATTCTTCCTTTTAGAGCATGTATGGAATTATATCACAATTTGGCCTTCATTGATACCACACACATGCATATTTTCCCCACTCAAGTGTTTTATTATTTCTGAAGTTTGAGGAATACATGATTATTTTTCTTTCCCCACACTTTACCCCCAACAGGCTGCTGTGATTGTCAACAGCAGCAGGAGCCACTTGAAGGTTTGATAAAAGCAGATGAAGATGCTTAAAGATGTCTGTTTGCTGAAAATATCTGATAACAAACAGGAATATGTGTGAGTAAATATAGTGTGTTATTCTGATTTTTTAAAATAAATGTTTTAAAATGCCTAATTGCTTGTTATCAAGGGTTTTGTTTTGCCCTGGCATAGCTTTGAGTCAAGTTGCTAATATCCAATTTAGAGGTTATTTTTTTTTAAATCTTAGTCTTTACTTTTCACAAGTAAAATAGAAACTGGCTTAATTTAAGACATCAGATTTGAGATATTTATATTAGCCAAAAGGATGCTTATACTTTTTTTATTTTGTGGTACTCCCTACACTATTACTAACAGGAAGTTCTAATATACGAGTACTGGTACTTCCAGTTATTCCCTCACAAAAAAAAGTTGGATAACTCATAATTGCAGGAATAGTCAATGACTGAGCATAAAAGAAAATAAAATTGGAATTACGTTAAACATTGGAGAATTGGTCCCTTCTTTTTCGATAACATGTCCTAATTTGATTTCCATGATACTGTCTCCTCTTGGTTCTCGTCTTATATTTTTAATATGTCAGTCTCTATTAGCTGTTTCTTTGCTGCCACGTCCTTAAATTTTAGTTCTTCAAGGTTCTGCTTTTGCCCTTTTCTTAATTTTCACTTTTTCACTAGGAAAAGCCACACATTTCCGTGACTTAGCTACTACGCTTGGGTTGGCAATTTCTAAGCACACAATGTACTTCAGTAAGTAGTAGATATTCCATTATTTCTATATTTGCTCCTTAGTCTATTCTCAAGCTGTAGTCATGTTTTCTCAGTTTCCAACTATAAATCTCTACCAGGATGGCCCACAATCCTTGTGAGCTCAATTTCTCAATATTAAATCTTTTTTGGTATCAATCCTTCCTCCCCTGTCCTTTCAAATCTGCTGTTTCTTCAGGTTCTTTGTTGTTTTACACACCCAGTATTGCAGCCACGAAACCTCAGGATCATCTCTCTCTCTCTTTCTCTCTCTTTTTCACTTATTTGTCCAAAATGCTTAAATTCAATTATAAAAAAGAAAACTAAAGACCAATATCTCTTATAAACATAGATGCAAAAATGCATGAGTACCACTTTATCTCCATCAGGATAGCTATCATCAAAAAAATGAAAATAAGTGTTGGTAAAACTATGGAGAGACTGGAACCCTGTGAATTGCTGGTAGGTATGTAAAATGGTGCCAGTGCTGTGCAAAACAGTATGGGAGTTCCTCAAAAAATTAAACATAGAATCCAGCAGTTCTACTTCTGGTTATATATCCAAAATAACTGAATGCAGAAACTCAAACAGATATTTGTGTAGAAACTTTAATAGTAGCATTATTGACATAGCCAAAAGCTGTAAACAACCCAATTATTCATTGATGGATGAACGGACAAACAAAATGTGTGTAAATGCCATAGAATATTACTAATCCTTAAAAAGGAAGGAA
>CAUYQG010108256.1:0-14535 GCA_963574415.1 Tarsius wallacei
TATCTAAAGGATAACTAGAAATTGACCTTCCATACGATCCAGCAATCCCCCTCCTGGGAATATACCCAGAGGAACATAAATCGTTCTACCCCAAAACACCTGCACACGCATGTTTCTTGCCGAACTATTCACAAGAGCAAAAACATGGAACCAAACCTACTGCCCATCGAAAGCAGACTGGGTAAAGAGAATGTGGTACATATACACGATGGAATATTTGCAGCCGTCAAGAAGAACGAAATCATGAACTTCTCAGCAAACTGGATGGAACTGGAGACAACCATTGATCTATCCAAGAAACGCAGAACCAAATACTGCATGTTCTCACTCCTAAGTGGGACCTGAACATTAACCAGAAAAGCACAAGGGAGGGATCGGCAGTCAGGGGACACTGCCAGGGGAACGGGGCACATCACAACACAAAGTGTACCTGGTCCTAACCCAGGGGAAGTAAGGATCAGTCGGAGGCCCAAACTTCACCTGCATGTTCATTACTTATGTACCTAATCCTGACTTGTCTCCTGAACCTTTATAATAAAACGAGGTTTTTTTAAAAAGAGAACTTTAACAAAACAGGTGGCGGACCAGATTTGGCCTGCATGTCCTAAACGGGTGACTCTGGTTCTAGACCAAGTATTAGCGACCCTCTAAAAATGATGGCGGAGGAATCCCACGTTACCTCTGGAGTCCGAGCTCTGGCGCCATCTTGCTGTAGGTTTCCCCAGAAGCATGCCCTGACATAAGACTTGGAGTCAAGGAGTTTATGGGGAGGCGACCCCAAGAAGCCCAAGAGGGGAGAGGTAGGAGAGGTGGGAGAAGGGGGAAAGTCAATCAGAAAGGGAGATTCCTCCATGACTCGGGGAGACAGCACCACCCTGTCTCAGCCTCAGAGTTCTCCTTCCAGGGGAGGCGGCTGGGATATTGGTTCTCCACCTCCCTCTCCCTCAGGGTCTGGTTCCTCTCGGGAGGGAGCTGCCCCAGCACTTCTGCTGCCCTGTGTGTGGACAAACGTGTTCCCAGGGACGGTACCACAGCAGAGAGACAAACCGGAGCTCGGTCTTGTGGAGGTGAATTCGTAGGGAGTTAGAGCCCCTGCAGTGGCTCATTCCGGAGCCTTTCAGAAGGCTGGGTGGTCTACACATCCTGCAGAGAAGGAGTCCACACAGGATTCAGCAAGAGAAAAAGGAAGACGCTTTTGAGATGGGACACCATTCCTGCGCCTCCATGTGAATCAAGAGAGCATGGGAGGCCCAACCCCTGGCGACGTCCAGCAGGCGGCCATGGAGGAGGGAGGCGGGAGGCCTTGTCTGGCCGCTTTGCTCACTTCGCGTCTCCACAGTGTTACTGTCCTTGCGATTTAAACATCATGAAACCATACGAATGATGCCACAGATTAGGCACAGGAATGGCCTGGCTCATGGTCTGAAACTAGAGTACACAGTTAAGTTACACTCGGTAGCTCAGCACATCAAGGAAGGACTCGCTTTTGTGCCATTTGTGTGTGTGTGTGTACATGCCCTTGCATGTGTGGTATGTATCTATATGTATCTATCCTTTCTCCTTCTCTCTTTCTCTTTCTCCCCTTCTCTCTCCCTCTCTTTTTATCTATCATCTCTCCTCTCTCTCCTCTTCTCCCCTCCTTCCTTCTTTCTCTCCCTCTCTTCCCCCCACCCCCCCTTTTTTTTTTGAGTTGGAGTCTCACTCTGTCGCCTCTCCGGCGGCGATCCTTCCGCCTCAGCCTTCCAAGTAGCTGGAACTACAGGCATGCGCGACCATGCCTGGCTAATTTTTGATTTATGGTGGAGATGAGGTCTCACCAAGTTGCCCCGGCAGGTCTCGAACCCGCGGGCTCAGGCAACCCACTCACCTCAGCCTCCCAAGGTGTGGGATGATAGGCTGAGCCACCAAGCTGGCTTCTCCCTCTTTCCCTCCCTTTCCCTGAGATCCCTTTCCCTCTCTCCCCCTCTCCCTCCCTCTCCTCCCTTCCATCTGTCCCTCTCCCTCTCTCTCTCTCCCACCCCCTCCCCTCTCCCTCTCTCTCCCTCCCTACCTAGAGAAGACCAAGAGATCAAGGTCTGCATCTGCTAGTTCACACACCAAAGTGTGCACTGCGGCCTTCTGGATTGTTCTTTCATGTTTTCGTGTGTCTGGATTTTTGCACAAGGAGCGTTCGGTCTTGTACTTCCGTGGCCCCCAGTGGGGGGAGGGGGTCAGAGAGGAGCCTCGGCAGGACAGAGAGGGGTCACAGTCATCCTCTTGCTGGAACCAAGGGCCATGGTGAACACTTGCCCCTGGAGCTCTCTGAGTCCACTGACATGTGTAGACACCACTGCTTGGTCTGCTCGTGCAAATGGAGCCCATGCCCAGCCTGTGCTCTCCCTGCATGCGGGCTCGGGACCCTTGGGTGGGGAGGTGGTTTCTCGGGCTCCTCTCTCCTGTTGGAGGCAGGGAAGGAGGAAAGAGATGGGGTCTCCTGGGGAGCCTCAGGCAGTGGACAGATGGAGCATAGGCCCTCAAGAGCCTGCACGAGGCATGGGGTCGGGAGAAGGGCGGGGAGAAGGAGATAGGGGGACCGAAAGGGGAATGCGGGGGGTTTCTGGAGATGAGCTGAAGGTAGGCAGCCTTCTGCATCCCCGCCAGGGGCTGACACCCTCTGCCCATGCTTCGTGCACCCAGGGCTCCAGCACACGATCATCCTGTGTCTCCAGTGCCCCAAGAACTGACCAGCCCCAGGGCCCTTGCACACGCCAGTCCCTCTGCCTGGGATGCTCCCCTCCCCCCCAGTTCCCCACTTGGCTGGCTCCTTTTCAGCAGCCTCCTCCTCATTGGAGAGGCCATCCCTGCCCACCCTGGCGACCCTCCCCAACCCCTCTTCCATCACCCGTCCCTGTCCCTCAGAGCCCTCACAGCCATCTGACATACTCTGGTCTGCGTTTTACTTCCTCTGTCATTATCTGTCTCCTCGCTAGAACACAACCCCAGGAGGGCAAGGCGTTGGCCACTCCGGCTCACAGCTGTACCCCAGTGCCCGGCATGCAGGAGGGGCTCCATAAGTCCCAGCCCCCTCACCAGCCTCTGCTCCCCTGGGGACCGCAGGACTCAGGGTGTTGTTGGAAAAGGCGCTGAGATGGGGTAGCTGGCCCCGTGCTGCACTTCCTGCTGAATTCAAAGCCAGCCCTGCCCCTGGGCCTGCCATGACCAGATAGATTGTTCCTGAACCCCGCTGCAGGCTATTCAAAAGGCTCCTGGCTGCTCCAGGAAATAGCTCAGGAAGGCCTCCCTCCAACACCAAGAAACTGAGATGCAATCAGGGCCTGGAATTCAGGGAGGTGCGGGTTCTGAAGTCCAGAGAGACCTTGTTTCTAGAATGCAAACCTCCGTGCGTTTCCCTCCACCTGTCGGCAGGCCCTCACGTGGCCTGTCCCGCCATCACCCCAGGAAGTGGCGGGGGCAGGGCTGCCTTGCGTGGACGGGATGCTGGTGATTGCCGCTTCCTCCTGCTGGCTGGCGAAGGCCCGTAATCTCTCAGTTGTGGTCTCAAAGGCCAAACATGAACCAGGATTTTCCATTATGGTTGCAATTTTGGCTTGTAATTTTATCACTCGAATCTAAATCCACTTCAGAAATGCCATAAACTAATTGTCACTGAATAAACTGAAACTTTTGAGAAGTTTATAAAAGTGATTTAGTGAAGGGAAAAAAAAAGAAAATAGAAAACAAATGTTGCCCACAGAATTGTTGGCAAAAAGGTAAAAACTCTCTGTTTCTTTTGCAAGCGTTCCCTTGTCTGCAGAGCCCGGTCGCTGGGACTGTGTTTGTCTTGGGGGTGGGGGCACCAATTTCATGTTTGTCCCGAGAAGCTGAGTGAGGCTCTGTTAGCGGGGAGGGCGGGGTAGATTCGACCTCAAATAAATGGCCACAGATCAGATCAAACCCTTGTCCTGCAGTGAACCTCATTTCCTTGATTAAAAATAATAAGAATAATAACAAAGCAAACGTCAGGGTTAAGTCAATGTGAGCTAATTACCAAGCTGTGACCGTGTTCACGGTTTCTCTGGCTAAACACTTCAGCGTGCCTTGTCAGTTTATGTTAGGCCAGAATTTGAATGACTACTGGTTAGCTGTTTCACTTCATTCATATTAAGAAACAATATACAAAGGGTATAAAGCGATCAGTTCTGTTTATGCTGGGGAGGAGGGTTGTAAAACCAGCGATCAGGGAGCAGGGCAGAGGGGAGATCGCTCACTGTGTTTGACGGGCTCCCGGCGATCGGTTAGGAACAAAACCCTGGAGAAATTTCTACGCGTATGCAACCTGAGAATGGTCAAGGATGCAAGGTCCTAACAGCATTCTCAGCCTGGAGGCAGGGAGGCTTTCCTGAGTGTGTAACTTCTCCACAAGAGTGTCTGCAAGGCACACTAGGTCTATGGGAGCGGGATTTGGGATCCGTTGAACTCCTACAAAAGGGAACCAGCAGGGACCCAGAAGGACCGGATCCCAGCCTCCTCTTCAACTGCTGAGGTGGAGGGTGGGGGCAGTTGTAGAATTCTGAGCTTCCTGGTTGGGTGAGGAGAGTGGGCTCCGGGAGGGGTCTTGCTCCCACCACCATCTCAGAGAAGCCCCGGAATTCTCAGGTCCCCTGTGGACATGCAGAAACGCAGGTGTCAGGAATCAGCCTGGAATTCCAGGAGCCTGGTCTTGCTGGCTGGGGTAAAACAAAGCAAAACAACACAAGAACCGCAAACGCAGAAATGTTCTCTTCAGAGTAAGCCTCTGCTGAATGGGGAGGAAGGGGAGGGGCTTGTTCTCTAACCCAGTGCTTCTCAAAGGGGTCCCTGGACCATCACCTGACACCTGTGGGAAACGCAGCTTCCCAGGTCTCACCCCAGTCCTCCTGAGTCAGAGACTCTGAGGATGAGGCTGTCTGTGGTGTCATGAGCCCATTAGGGGGTCTCCATGCGGCCAGAGTCTCAGATCTCCTGTTTTCAACAGCCTGGCATTCCTTCCAGAGACCCCTCAGGTAACTCTTAGATGCAGGGTGGTGAGAAGGGACCCAGAAGCCGACCAGCCTTGGCTGTCACCTGCCTCACCATGTCCTGGCTGCTGGGCCTTTGGCAAACCCTTCTCTCTCTGATCCTCACTGTTGAATTCTGTAACATTAGCTCACTGGGTCCATCCCCACAGACTCCAGAGTAGAGGATAAATGGGCCCCAGGGCAGCAGCTGGGCATGGTGCAGGGGGCAGCTGGGTGTCCCGTGGACAGTGGTGGAACCACCTGACAGGGTCCCCACGAGCCTGGCCTTCAAGCCTTGACCGCAGTCCCTCTATGTCCACATCGGGGCCTCGGCTGATCACTGCCTTCCCCATTCACCCGGGCAGCCTCCATTCCAGGTCCTGTGGCCACTGTGCTGGCTCTGGTGAGGCAAATCCAACTCTGCCCCTCTTCTCGAGAAGCTTCTGGGGAAACCACGGGCCCTTCTGAGTCTCCACTGATCTACAACGCGGGGAGAAAACCTCTCACCTGTGGGGCTCCAAGTAAGGATGGAAGAGGCCCACACCAGCTCTGTGTCTGGTCTGCAGGGCACCCACCCACCTGGCACGCTCTGACCCCACCACCACCTGAGTGTTCGAGGCCCCACGATGCCCCACCCTGCAGCTTTGTGTGGCCTCATGGCCCGAGCCTATGGGTCCCTCTGTTCTTGATGAATCACTGTGTCCTTTCCACGTGCGGCTGTCTAGAAGCAGGTGCAGTAAGCAGGAGCGTCTGCCCAGAGTGACCTTTCTTCTAGATTCTTGGCATCTCCCATTTGTGGTTTTCTGCAAGAAACCCCAGTCTGTCTTCCCCCGCATTGCATGGGCTGGGCTCGGGGGACAGTCAGAGCTGGAGGGCTCCCCCGACACCAGCATTGTCCAGAACTCTCTGAAGCGATAGAAGGTTCCAGATCGGCCACCCAGGGTATGGGTGGGCAGTCAGCCATGTGTGGTGGTGGAGTGAGGGAACGGCATTTTACTTTATTTGATCTTCACTTAAACATAGGTGGCCACCAGGGGTTGGTGGCTTCCATGGTCGACAGGCAGCCTCAGAGGGTACCTGACTGTTTCCAGACTTCTGCAGGTGACTTCAGGATTGCCCCTCAAAGGTAGAAAGGGGGTTGGGTTCGGGGTTGATGCCTGTCTTCCCAGCATTTTGGGAGGCAGAGGCGGGAGGATTGCCTGAACCCAGGTGTTCAAGACCAGCCTGGGCAACTTGGCGAGAGCTCACCTCTATAATAAATCAAGAAATTAGCCAGACATGGTGGTACATGCCTGTAGTTCCAGCTACTTGAAAGGCTGAGGCAGAAGGATCGCCTGAGCCCAGCAGATTGAGACTGCGGTGGCCATGAGCGTATCACTGAATTCCTGCCTGGGCGACAAAGTGAGACCCCAGCCCGATAAACAAACAAACAAATAAACAAATGTAAAAACTGGGAAGGGTTGGGCGGTCAAGGCTCTGTGACCCATCTCTCACAGAACACTTCTGTTCTCACTCCCGTGCTGTTCTTTGAAGATCGCTTAGAAAAAAGTGAAGAAACCAATGGATCCAGTCGGGCCTTCTCTGAACAGATGAGAAAACAGAGAGGGTTGGGAGGCAGAGGGACCCACACAGCCACCCCCTCCCTCAGTGAGAGGAAAACAAGCCTCTGAACAGCTCAAGCCCCTCGGGGAGGGTGGAGAGATGGCGGCAGGCAATTCCTAGTGAACCGGACCCCTGACCCTACAGAGCACGGAGCCCCAGGGCAGTGAGAGGGCAGAGAGGGTGTGCACCGGGCACTGGGTCCCCCAGTGCCTCTCTCTGGTGGTGGCTGTGGGGGGAGTCCCCAGGTGGAGAAGAAGAGAGAAACTGAGGAAAACAAAATGGTTCTGCCCAAGAGAGGGAGCCGGAGCCGTGGGCTGCTCTGTCTCTGCCAACCAGCGAGGCCCAGAAGCCTCAGAGAGGTGCAGAGGCCACGGCCCCCGGCCGAATTCATCAGAAGCACAGGAGGGGGACTGGAAAGGGAACGTGATGTTCCCACTCTGTGAACTAAACCAACACGGAAAAGTGTGTCGGGCAGGGCTGGGGTCACACAAGCCCGGCTTTGAATCCCACCCACCCTCATGTGTTCTGTGAGCCTGGACATCAGTCCCACCCTCTGAGCCTCCATCGTCTCATCTATACAATGGGGACAAAATCTAAAATGAAAAAAACCACAACATAGGAAGTTGGAAACCTCACACTTCCTGATTTCAAAAATTTCTAGAAAGCTAAGGCGACCGAAACACTGTGGAGCTAAAAGTCAGACCTATAGACTGACGGAACAGAACAGAGAGCCCAGAAATAAGCCCCCACATACACTCAAATGATCTTTGACCGTCCACAGAGGAAAGGGCCGTCTCTTCCACACATGCGGCAGAATGGAGTCGCGCCCTCGCCTGAAACTGCGGACAAACATCAGCTCACAATGGATTGAAGAGGCCCATGATGTCGGATTTGGCATTGGTTCCTGGGCTGTGGTACCCCATGCACAAGCAACAAAAGGAAAAATGAATTCATGCAAACACCTGTGCACGAGTGTTCGCCGCCGCTATCCATGACAGCCACTAGGGAACAGCAGCCGCGTCCACCGACAGGTGAGGGCAAACAAAATGCGGCCCCTCTACCCGGTGGAATATCACTCAGCCTTAAAAAGGAAGGAAGCTCTGACACATGCTACAGCGTGAATGAACCCTGTGGCCATTCTGCTAAGTAAAATAAACCAGTCTCATGAGGAAAAAAAATACCATGTGATTTTACTTATACAAGGTCCCTACTGTGGGCAAATTTATAGAGACAGAAAGTGGAAGGGAGGGTGCCAGGGCTGGGGAGTGGACTGCTGTTTGAGGGAGGCCTTCCTGAGCTATTTCCTGGAGCAGCCAGGAGCCTTTTGAACAGTCTACAGTGAGATTCGAGAACAATCTAGCTGGCCATGGCAGGTCCAGGGGCAGGGCTGGCTTTGAACTCGGTGGGAAGTGCAGCACAGGGCCAACTCCCCCACCTCAGAGCTCTTCCCCCACAACCCGGACAACACCCCGAGTCCTGCGGTCCTCAGGGGAGCAGAGGCTGGTGAGGGGGCTAAGCGTCAAGAAGCCCCTCCTGCACCCCATCCCTGGGGTATAGCTGCGAGCCAGGGAGGCCAGTGACTTGCCCTCCTGGGGGCCGCATTCTAGTGAAGAGACAGATAGTCACAGAGGAAGCAAAACGCAGACCAGAGTATGTCAGATGTCTGTGAGAGCACTGAGGAACAGGAATGGGTGGTGGAAGGGGGTTGGGGAGGGCGACCAGGGCAGACAGGGATGGCCTCTCCAATGAGGAGGAGGCCACTGAGAAGGAGCCAGGGAGCTGGGGGGAGCATCCCAGGTAGAGGGGCTGGCACGTGCAAGGGCCCTGGGGCTGGACAGTTCTTGGGATGCTGGAGACACGGGATGATTGTGCGCTGGAGCCCCGGGTGCGTGAAATGTAGGCAGAGCTTGTCAGCTCCCAGTGGGGCTGCGGGGGCAGTCACATCTAGTGGGCACCAGGCTTCAGTTTTCGGAGTCAGATGGCAGTGACGGTAGCCTAGTAATGTGAAAACACTTCCTACCTTGGCACCGTTCATGTTTTAAAAAATTAAAATGACAAATTTTATGTTGCATATCTTTGGTCATCGTAAAATTAAAAACACGGGATAGATATGAGGCTGAGACAGAGGGACGCATCCAATAATTCATACTTGGCTGGCAGATGGCAGGCAGTCCAGTATGGAGATAGTCACGGCTGTCATGAGTTGCATCCTGTACATGCTTGGGAGATGCTTGATGGGGAAGGTGGGGCGGGAGGAGAAAGGAGAGAGAAAGAGAATCAGCTTTCAGCATTGAGCTGTAGCAGGACACTTCTAGAGTCAAACAGAAAGCCAGTCCACGGGATCCTGCTCATATTATAAAATTATTTAATCAGGTCTTTCCAATTACAGAGTTCCAGATAGACTTAGCTGCGTCCCATCCCCAAATCATGACTCCTTGAGGGATTACACCAGCCTGTCTTCTCTCTCTCTCTCCCTCCCTCCCTCTGTCTCCTGTCCTCCCTCTCTCCTTTCCTGCCTCCCATTCTCCCTCCCTCCTCCTCCTCCTTCTCTCTCTCTCTCTCTCTCTCTCTCTCTCCTATTTGAGAAGCAAATACCTCCTCCACAGCCCCAAAGTCGTGACTGACCAGACCATGTGCTGCCCTCTAAATCCAGGTCACGCATCCCTTTCCCAGGCACCTCTGACGTTTCACGGGAACCAGGTCACCTTCCCGACACGCCTCATGCCCTGGGGGCTGTCCCCATCTGGGACACCCTGCCCCCAAAGCAAGACCACCTACCATCTGGGCTTCCATCTCACACAGGTACAGCCTCCTAATGGCCAAGTGTTTTTAATAAAAGGATGTCCGTTTTGCCTGGCATTGCACAGACGGGGGAAGGGGGGGGTGGACCTTGCCCACGAGGCATCTCTTGCTCTCAGGACAGCGCTGGTGTCATGGTTGATGGCAAAATTCCCACAGATGGCTTCTCTCAGAATCTCACTTTCCCCTGGAACTGGAGGTGGGCTTCCCCAGGGAACAGCTCATAGCCTCACACCATCCTGTGTGTGTGTGTCTCTCTCTCTTTCTCTCCCTCTGTCTCTTTGCCTCTGTTTCTCTGGCTCTTTGTCTCTTCCTCTTTCTGTGTCTCCGCCACCCTCTCTGTCTCTCTGTCTTTCTCTCTCTCCCTGCATCTGTCTGTCTCTCTCACTGTATATGTCTGTTTGTCTCTCTCTGTCTGTCTCTGTGTGTGTGTCTGTCTCTCTCTCTGTCTCTGTGTCTCTTTGTCTGTCCCTCTGTCTGTGTCTCTGCCTCTCTCTGTGTGTCTGTCTCTCTGTGTCTGTCTGTCTCTCTGTGTCTGTCTCTGTGTGTGTCTGTCTCTCTGTCTCTATCTCTCTGTTTCTCCATCTCTTTGTCTCTCCCTCTCTCTGTGTCTCTGCCTCTCTCTGTGTGTCATTGTCTCTCTCCCTCTCCCTCTCTCTCTGTATCTATCTGTCTCTCTGCGTCTGTCTCTCTGTGTGTATGTCTTCTCTGTCTCTGCCTCTCCATTTCTCTGTCTCTTTGTCTCTCCCTCTCTCTGTGTCTCTGTCACTCTCCGTGAGTCTCTGCCCTCCTCTCCCTCTCTCCCTTCTTTATCCTTTTTGCTTGGGAGAATGTTTGGGGCAACTGCTGAGAGAGACCCCAGGCTGGGCACCGAGGCCAGCATCTCTGCCAAGAATCTCCCTCTGGGAGGAGAAGGACAGCAAGACATTTTTTCTTTCACGTGGAAGCCATGGCTGTGGCTGGGACCATCAGAAATGTATCCACTTTACCTAAAGCCTCCAAAGCCTGTAGCCACCTTGCTTCTCACGGTTTAAAGGGGCTCCTGGAATTCAGGACTTTGGGTGTTAAAACAGACAGTTCTGGGCAAACCAGGACGAACTGATCAACCCAGTTCACAGGCCAGTCTTGGGGCAGCCTGGGCTTTTTCTGTGACTGAAACAAGTCCCTGCTGTCCATTCAGAGGGGACCCTCAGGGGGGGACCATTAGAGGACACCTGGCATGAAAGGCGGCCTCTGGCTTATACTGCCTTTCACTCTGGCAAGCCCGGCCCCACCTCAATCACTTTTCTCAGGAAATAAAATAATGCAATGACTGTCCCGACTGTCTGATGCCCTCTCGGGTAACCTCAGCCCTGATGGTTTAATGGGGGCCCCTGCTTCCTAATCACCCAACGCACTTAGAAAGTCACAGGCATTCGGCCCCCAAACAAAAGCAGCACCCTGAAACAAACACCCAGGCCCAGAAGGAACACCCAGGCACCAGGCACGGGCTTTTCATTTTCTCGCTCTCTATTTGGACCTGACGTGGCTTCTCTCCTCACACCCCACCCCTTCCCGGGCAGGAAAAGGGCATGCCCCTCGCAAGTGTCCTGACAGCATTTACGTCACTGAGGCATTTTCTTTTTCTGGCTCACTCTCTGGCATCGCCGGCCGAGAGGCTCCAGGAAGATCGTAAACCCTCTGAATGGCACCACGCTGATGGCCGGCCCCATCGGAACGTGCTCGTGCTTTTCGTCTTGTCATGTCAAAACGAACTTGGCGGGGAACCCGAGCCGCCCGCCGCGTGCCAGGGTGGCCCGTGTGTGTCTGGGGAGGCGGGCGGGCTGCAAAGAGGGGCGGGCTGAGCAAAGCCTCGCCAGCTCCCTCCAGGTCCTGGGGAGGGTTAGAGAGGGCCACCCCCACAGAACTGCCCTAATGGCTCTGCAATGTATCCAGAATCTTCTTTTCCACTCTTAGGGCCGGCGCAGCACCCACAGGAAGCCCCGGACGAAGGTGAACCCGGTCAGCCTGACTCTGCCGGGAATAGCTGTGTGACCTTCAGAGAGGTGCTGCATCTCTCTGATCTTCAGTGTCTACGTCTGTACCACGAGGGGAGACAGGAGCAGGTCAGGAGTTCTCACCACTCTCTCATCCCAGGACCTTATTTCCTATGGAGACCTTCCCAGATGTGTCGTTTGTCAAATGGCCCAAGGTGGAGATTCTCTGTTTGAGGCCAGTAATGGGTAGCTCGGCCCCATCTGCTGAGTACCCTGCTACCATCCGCAGGAGGGTCCTGGGGTCTCTCACTGTTCAACAAACACACCAACAGAGGCTCTTCCAGAAGAATTTCGAGCTTGTACGTCTGGTTCTGTGATTTGCCAAGACCAGTTTCAGTCAGTCGACCAGTCTATCACCTATCTACCACCGATCTATCATCTATCTGTCTGTCTATCTATCTATCTATCATCTATCCATCTGTCTATCCATTTTGTCTATCATCTATCTATCCATCTATTCTTCCTATCTATTGATCTATCATCTATCCATCTGTCTATCTGTTCAATCTATCATCTATCCATCCATCTATCTATCCATCTATCCATCCCCTCTAGCTAGCTAGCTATCGTCTGTCTGTCCATCCAGCCATCCATCCAATCATCTATCTCTCTATCCATCCAGTCTATCTATCTATCTATCTATCATCTATTTGATTGTCTGTCTGTCTATCCATCCAGTCTATCTATTATCTATCCATCCATTTGTCTATCTATCCATATCTATCAAACTATCTATCTCTATTCATCTGTCTATATCTACCAATCTATCTCTATCTCTTTCTATCACCTATCTCTGCCTCTATCATCTACATATCCCTGCCTACCTTTCTATCAATCTCTATCTGTCTCTATCATCTATTTGAATCTCTATCTATCACCTCTATTTATCTATCTATGTCAATATCTCTCTCTCTCTTTCTGTCTACCCACCTACCTACCTGTCCACCCACCTACTTATCAACTAGGTTAATCTCCATTTGTTCCCAAACTTTAACCTGCCTGAGAATCCCCTGAGACCTTGTCCAAACACAGACCTCCAGGCCCCAACCTACAGCCTCTGACTTGGTGCATCTGGGGTAGGCTTAAGTTCTGCACTTCTGTCAAGTTCCTGGATGAGGCTGAAGCTGCGTTCTCTGATCCCTCTCTGAGCAGCCTCACATCTTCTTCTGCATTTGCTCACAAAGGGTGTCTTCACCTCTGATTTTAGAAGATCTTGCAGAAAGCCAAAAGTGTCAAGAACAAAAACAATACTGTCTCTTTCTCACATGCACAGAGAGTAACAGTCAGCAGTGAGCTCGCATCCAGCCTTGAAGTTACTTTTCTGCAATTCAAGGCCTGACAGAGTCTATATCAAAGGATGGTTGCATTTATTAAATAAGCTTTTTCCCTCTTACGGTGGAGGCATAAAAATCAGACTAGCTGTGGCTGATCAGATTAGTGTTGCACATACCCAGCCACATCCATCCCAGGGGAGTGCGCAGTGGGATCACACACAGACCCAGAAGGGACATACGAGGATGTCCATCACAGCATCGTTGATGGTGAGAGCTCGAGGGACCACCCCTGGGAGGTGGGAGTGCCTGCCACGGAGCCTGAGGCACTGGCTGGGGACGGTGGTGTAGACCCAACACCATGGCTGGATCTTAATCTTTTGCCAAGTGGCAGGGAGGAAAAATAGAATGAGATATTTATACAAGATTATTTATGTAAACTATATGCACATGAAACTTCACACAAGGACACCCTTGAGACACGTTGGAACAATTTAGAATTTTTCTACTTTCTTATTTATTTATTTTCTGTAGAGATGAGGTCTCATTTGTTGCCAAGCCTGGTCTTGAACTCCTGGGCTCAAGCAATCCTCCTGCCTCGGCCTCCCAGAGAGCTGGGATTAGAGGTGTGAGCCACCACTCCCGGTGGGGTCTCTTTTCCCCTTGTTCTCCCCACCCCCTCATGATCAGTGATGCTGGGGCTGATCTTCCTTGTGCTGTTTCAGGGCTGAGTCTGCCTGCGGGTAAACTCAGGGCCCACGGACCTGGCCACAGCAGCATCGACCCAGGTACTTGCTACAAATCAAAGCACAAAACCCCCAGGGCCCACCTCCTACCAGGCCCTCTGGGGCTGGGGCTGAGGAATCTGGAGTTTAAAAAAAAAGGTGTCCATAGGAGTTCCAGGTGCTTGAGATGAAACTCACGTGAGAACCAGGTCTGGGCCCACCTGCGGCCTCCCCAGGGGCTGAGACAGGACTCCCCGGCGCCCCCTAGTGGCGAGGACGCCGCGCACACACCCCCCACCCCGGGGTGGGGGGACACCTCCCCCTTCCCTGCCAGGCTGGAGCCTGCAGAAGCCAGGTCCGCTGGGCCCCCAGGGGGATGGGGTGAAACCACCACTTCATTGCAAGGACTTTCTATCCCATCCTGTGTTTTACTGCCACAGCCTGTGCCCCACTCTGGGGTCCCGGGGAGTGATTTTATGGTGGAACTTAAGCCCCGTGTCAGAATGCTAGGGAGACGTTTTGCTGGAGACCCGTTTCTCCTTCCACTCACGCCTGTCCTGCCCGTGCTCAGGCCACTGCTCAGAGGCCTCTCTGGGGTAGCTAATAAGCAGAACAGTGATTTTTGCCTACATTTTAGCTGAGGGAAGGCGCTGGCACTGGGTATGAAAGAGACGTCCAAGTGTTTTATCTCAGCTGCGTGCGGTTGCTTACACCTATGATCCCAGCAACATGGGAGACCGAGGCAGGAGGATACCTTGAGCCCAGGAGTTCGAGACCAGCCTGGGCATCATAGAGAGACCCCCCCGCTTCTCCACACAAAAAAGAAAAAAATAAAAATTGCATGGTCTGCATGGTGGCCCAGACTGTAGCCTCAACTACTTAGGAGGCTGAGGCAGAAGGATCGCTTGAGCCCAGGGGGCCAAGGCTGTGGTGAGCTGTGATGGCACCACTGCATACCAGCCTAGGTAAGAGTGAGACCCTGACTAAATAAATAGATATTTTGTCCTGAGGCCTGCACTGCTACCCTGTTTTTTGTTCTAGTCAGCCAATGCAGAGTCCATGTGTGCCAGGTCTGTGGCAGAAGCAG
>CAUYQG010108257.1:0-10026 GCA_963574415.1 Tarsius wallacei
TGTGCTTAAGAACTTTGACAAATGTTTCTGTGGAGATTTTTTTTTTTTTGAGTTGGAGTCCCACTCTGTCACCCAGACTGGAGTGCAGTGGCTGCTCCCGGCCACCGCAGCCTCAACCTTCTGGGCTCAGGCGATCCTTCCACCTCAGCCTTCCAAGTAGCTGGAACTACAGGCATGCGCTACCACGCCCAGCTAATTTTTTGATTTATTGTAGAGATGAGGTCTCGCCAAGTTGCCCAGGTGGGTCTCGAACCTGCGGGCTCAGGCAATCCACTCACCTCAGCCTCCCCAAGCAAGGGATTACAGGCTGAGCCACCGAGCCCAGCTCTGTGGAGATTGTTATGGTGTCATACTGTCTCGGAAAAAGCTCCATATGTCCTGTGAAATAGATTGGCCCTCTTTCGGGGTTGGATGGCTGCCAGAGGGATCCTTAGATGGAAGAACCATTAGGAGAGTATATAGAATTATAATAGGAGAGCCAGGTCATCCAACCAATTCCCTTATATTGACTGTTGACAGGATATGGTCCTTGCATGGCCCTCTTGGCTAAAATCTTGCTGGGAAGACAATTACAAAATTATGATAGCTTTCAAAACAGTCCAGTCCAAATGCTCATCAGAGTCTGATAAGTTGGCTGATAAGCCAGTGTTGGCTGATGGACCAGAAATCCCACCACCTTATTCTCCAGTCTACCCACCATTGCCACCTGCTCCAATGACACCAGCTGCTGTTAGGGGCTCACAATTGGAATGCACCCCTAAACCTAGAATGTCTCTTAAACAATCAGAGACCACACCCAAACCACCTGTTCTGACTCCCCACACCCCACCCAGAAAACAGCTGCCAGAATGCATGTCTAACTTAACATCAGGGGAATGTCGTGGTACCTTCCAGATGCCACTGAGGGAGACTAGGGAACCTATTTATTATGATCAAGAAGGCCAGATCCAAGGTAGGCAATGCACATTTGTGTACCAGCCTTTCATAACCACAGCCCTCCTGAAAAATCATACGCCATCCTTCATGGAAAAGCCTCAAACTATGATTGACTTAATACAGTCCATTATCCAAATCCAGAGGCCAACCTGGGCAGACTGCTGCCAATTCCTCCTGATGCTATTCAATACTGAGGCACATCAGAGAATTACACAGGGGGCTATAAAATGGCTAGAGAAACACCCCGCAGCTGGAGCACTCAATGTGCAGACATATGCCCAAAATCAATTCCCAGAGGAGGACCCCCAATGGGACCCCAACAGTAACCAGGGGCTGAAAATGCTTAAATGGTATCAGGAGGCCCTCCTGGGAATTATGAAAGGAGGGAAAAAGACCATAAATATTAACAAGGTCTCTGAGGTGTTCCAGGGAGCTGACAAGAGCCCAAACCAATTTTATGAGAGACTCTGTGAAACCTTTCATCTATACACCCCCTTTGATCCAGAGGCAACTGAAAATCAGCATATGGTAAACAAACTTTTGTCGGACAGTCCCAGGGGGATATCTGATGTAAGCTACAAAAACTAGAGGGCTTTGCTGGAATGAATGTTAGCCAGTTGCTAGAAGTTGCCACTAAAGTGTTCATTAACTGAGATAAAGAGGCCCAACAAGAGGCAGACTGAAGACAGAAAAAGAAAATGGCTATGCTTGCTGCTGCCATTGCGGGGTACCAAATAACAGACCTACCAGGAAGAAACAGGCAGAGGTCGGGGAAAAAGACATTCAGGTTGGCAGTTTCCCAGAGCAAGGTCTGAACCACCTCAGCCTGCCCAGGTACCCCTAAGCCCTATCTATCAGCCTGCACAAGGGACATCACAACCCCCTGTGAAGTTAGGGAGAAACCAGTGTGCCTATTGTTACCAAAAAGGCCACTGGAAAGGTGAATGCCCCCAACGAATAGCTGATGAGGTAGCCCAGCAGAAAAAATGGCCCACAAGACTCCATTTATCAACAGGACCCACCAGCTCCTAATGGCTTTATGGGCCTGACCTCTGTGGAAGGACTGCAACAAGAATAGGCCAGTCCAGACCCTACTATCTTTAGGTTCCCAGGAGCCTATGGTCAACAGGACTGGGAGTGCACCACAAATCCATCAGCTCCCCTTAAGCAGACCCTCCAGAAAGTCAGTGAGGCCAACAGAAAACCCTAAACGGATTCCCTAAGCCCTACTCTAGGGGACCAATATATGAACTTCATAGTTGACACAGGAGCTGAACACTCTGTGATCACCAAGCCTGTAGGTCTCATCTCCCAAAAACAGGGTAATGTTATGGGAAACACTGGGTGTCAAGCCAGACATCCCCTTACGATGCTGAGATGCTGCACAGTCGGCGGCCATGAGGTCATACAAGAGTTCCTGTATCTCCCAGATAGCCCCGAAGCCTTAATGGGACAAGCCCTCTTGGGAAAGCTTCAAGCTCAGATAAGCTGTGACTCTCCTAATCACGTAACTCTGAGATTAAGAGGCCCAGAGGCTAAAATCATGATCCTCACTGTCCCCCTGGGAATAAGAATGGTGACTCTACAGCCTAATGGAGACCTCACAAAAATCTCCAGAGCTGCCATTTCAGGTACCAGGAGTATGGGCAGAAGACATTCCTCCAAGACTGGCAAAAAATATACCCTCCATGATTGTGAAACTAAAGACAGGGGGTGAGCTGCTCCATCAGAGGCAGTACTTCATCCCACGCAAAGCACAAATAGAAATCCACAAGCACCTGGAAAGGCTCATACATTATGGAATCCTCCAGCTTTGTTAGTCTGCTTGGAATACGCCTCTGTTGCCAGTGCAGAAGCCAGGCATGGATGACTATCGACCGGTTCAAGACTTGCGAGCTGTAAACCAGGTTGCGGTCACTCTATACCCCTTCATCCCAAACTAGTATACGCTGCTGGGTCTCATTCCTGCTGAGGCTGCTCTCTTCACCTGCTTGGACCTTAAGAATGCCTTCTTCTGCATCCACCTGGCCCCAAGAAGCCAGTCAATCTTCTTTTTCCAATGGGAAGATCTGACAACGGCACCAAGGTTCAGTTAACTTGAACCTGGCTGCCCCAAGGATTCAAGAATTCTTCAACCATCTTTGGTAGGGCACCAGCCTCAGATTTGAAAACTTTTCCAGCACACCAGTGTGGCTGTACCTTGCTCCAGTATGTAGATTACTTGCTATTGGCAGCACCAACCCAGGAAAACTGTATACAAGGGACACAGCAACTGCTCACCCTCCTGTGGAAGGCAGGTTAAAGGTCTCAAAAAAACCCCAAAAAAGTCCAAATATGTCAGGAAAAAGTTAGGTATCTAGGTTTTCATTTGTCCCAAGGCCAGCGCCAACTGGACCCTGAAAGGAAACAGGCAGTGTGTTCTATTCCAGTCCCAACTACCTGGTGTCAAATCCGGGAGTTTTTGGGGTTCTGTAAAATTTGGATACCTAACTTCTCCATCATGACAAAACCCCTCTATGAAGCCACAAAGGGGGGTGAATAGGAGCCTCTGCTATGGGAAAAAGCTCAACAACAGGCCTTTGAACAAATTAAACAGGCCCTCACCAATACACCTGGTCTGGAACTCCCAGATGTGACTATATGAACATGAACGTGTTGGCACTGCAGTAGGGATCTTGACTCAAATGCTGGGGTCATGGCATAGACCTGTGGCATATTTATCCAAACAGCTAGATTCTGTGGCTCAGGGCTGGCTGCATTGTTTACAAGCCCAGGCAGCCATGGCACTCCTGATAGCAGAAGCTGACAAACCTAACTATGGGAAAACCTGTCAGGGTGCCTCATGTTGTGATAAATTTAATGGAATACAAGGAGCGATACAGGCTAACAAATGCTTGAATGGTCAAATATCAGGAAATGCTCTGTGAAAACCCATGTATTCGCCTAGAGGTAGTAAAGACCCTAAATCTGGCAACCTTACTGCCTGTAGAGTCAGGACAGCCAGACCATCATTGCATTGAAATAATAAATAAAGTGTTCTCTAGCCATCCAGATTTAACAGACCAGCCTCTCAGGGACCCTGAAGTCGAGTACTTCACAGATGGGAGCAGCTTCATACAGGAGGGAGAGTGTTTTGCTGGCTATTCGGTGGTAACTTTAGACTCCACTGTTGAGGCAAAACCTCTGTCGATAGGAACTTCAGCTCAGAAAGCAGAAATCATTGTGCTCACTCGAGTCCTCCAGCTAGCTGCAGGGCTATGCACTAATATCTATACAGATTCCAAGTATACTTTTACTACCTTGCATGTGCATGAAGCCTTATATAAGGAGAGTGGTTATTCATTCGGGGGAACAGACATTCAATATGACAATGAAATTCTAGAGCTACTAGATGCTGTATGGGCACCAAAAGAGGTAGCAGTCATACATTACAGAGGACATCAAAAGAAAAATGTGATAACTGCCAAAGAAAATCACAAAAGAGATCAAGAAACAAAGCTTACAACAACAAGAGAAGCTGTCAAAATGGCTACAATAACCATGGCGCTACTTCCTAGCCTGCTGACAAACTGGAGCCCTTGCTACACGCCAAATGAGAAACATGGTTTGAAACCAAAAAGGGATACTACTTATAAGCCAGATGGTGAAAACTTCAAGATGGCCAAATAGCAATTCCAGAATCATTGGCTCCAGCATTTATGAGGCAATTTCACCAAGGGACACATAGTGGACAGACCGCTCTTGTAAATATCCTCAGTAAGTACTTCTATGCCCCCCCAACTCTCCAGCATAGTGCGGGTAGTCTGTGACAATGTGTAATTTGTGCCGAAAATAACCCGCGACAGGGACCCAAAATCTCCCCCAGAGTGCAGCATGTGGGGAGGGCACCCTTCGAGGATCTTATCATGGACTCTACAGAACTCCCGTGCTGCCGAGGCTATAGATATCTCCTTTTTTCTGTGTGTACTTTCTCAGGATAGGTTGAGGCCTTCCACACAAGGACAGAGAAAGCCACCGAAGTGGCCCGACTCCTGTTAAAAGAAATCATTCCTTGGTTTGGACCCCCGATCACTATAGAATTGGACAATGGACTGACATTTATAGCCGAGGTAGTACAGTTAATAACAAGAGGACTGCAAATCAAATGGAAGCTCCATACAGCCTATAGGCCACAAAGTTCAGGAAAGGTGGAGCAAACGAACCGGAACTAATATCACAACTAAGTAAGCTATTTCCAAGAAACTCATTTAAGCTGGGTCCAACTTCTGCCAATAGCCCTTCTAAGGGTAAGGCCTAGCCCCACAAAACAAACAGGTTTCTCGCCTTTTGAAATCCTTTATGGGCGGTCACCCCCTCTTGTTAAGGGCATACAGAAAGACTTTAAAAAATTAGGAAATCTTACTCTAAAACAACAAATACAAGCCTTAGGTTCAGCCTTAAATAGCATCCATTATCAAGTCAAAGAACTGCTACCAATTAGTTTAACTACCGATGCCCATTCTTTTAAACCAGGTGATATGGTACGGGTAAAAGAAAGGAATGGTCAGCCTCTAAAATCCCTCTGGAGTGGCCCATATACTGTCCTTTTGTCTACCCCAACTGCAGTTAAAGTAGCTGAAAAAATCCCTGGATATATTACAGCAGAGTTAAGCCTGCCTCCCAGGACTGGGAGTGCACCACGAATCCATCCATCGGCTCCCCTTAAGCTGACACTCCAGAAAGTCACCAAGGCCAATGGAAAACCCGAAATGGATTCCCCAAGCCCTACTCTAGCCACTCTGGGGCTGGCTAGTCTACGCAAGGCTGAAGTTTGAGGATCCATCGGCCTTTCTTCAGCCACACATCAGATGTTGGCTGATCTACACATGGCTGAATCTTAAGGACTCAACAGAATCAACATCTTACTGATAAACATGGCAGAAACTTGAGGACTCAATGGAATCAACACCTTACTGATGAGCCATTGTTTCTAAAATTACATACCTATGCTTTGTCAGCCTTTGTATTTGCCAATTGCTATACTGTTTGTCATTTTATTTGCTATCGGACTGACAGAGTCGACCCCTACAAATTGGACATGTTGGAAAGGTCTCATTAGCATTTCTATTCATTCTTGTGCTTTTATGTACTTCTGCCTAATTTGGGTGTCTATTGCTTCCCCCACACACCCAGCATGTAAACCTATAGATACTATCTAGCCATACGTAAAAGTCTTCCATCGTTATTCATCCCAGCCAGAAATTTGTTATACTGACAAACATGTCTGTATCCATAAAGGCCAGCTGTACTTTACTGGATTATCAAAACAGAGCTACCAGTACACTAAAGCTGGTGCTATAGCTTGTAGCACCCACAGAAACACGAATTGGGTTTGTTGGGATCTCGACCCTGCACCCAAAGCCAAGAAACTACTTAAAAAGTAGTATAATTTATAACTCCCCCAGCTACCCAACAACCAAAGTTAACCCCCTTCCCTCAACCATGGGAAGTAGGCCAAAATCTGTTTATAAATTTGGCTAAAAACATAGCCCAGACACTTGTTGTCACCAATTGTTGGCTATGTGAAAAAACCCTAATAACTAAAAAATGGCCTTAAAAAAAAAAACAAAACTAGTCTTGAAACATACCAACTCCTTCAGTGAAACAATTCTGTAACTGTTGAAACAGATAACCTGCCCCCAAAAATAATTTTAAAAGACTACTTAAGCAGAATGGGCTTCGTTTATACTCAATGGGTAAGAAAAACTCTTTAAAAAAAAAACTATACTGAAATTCAACCCACCAAACCTGGTAGCCAACAAGGCCTGTTCAGTATTGAACACCTGCTTATTCAACTACATCTTCTCAATGTACTATTGTCACCCAAACTATAAGTAACGTACAATACTATCCTCTAAATAAGCTAACCCATTTCAAGGTATCCCCGTTATAAGTCAAAACTAGACAAACCTGTCCTCTGTAAATCCAGACCTCTGGAAAGTTCCCAAAGGGCTATTTTGGATATGTAAAAAGGTTACATATACCCAGCTCCCAGCACTATAAAAAGACACATGTACCATAAAAACAATCCAGTCAGGATTTTTCCTTCTGCCTAGCCAGAAGAAAGATAAACTGGACATCCCCCTTTATGAGAGCCTTGAAACACAGGATGCTCAATCTCTTGATCAAACTCTTAATATAAAAGGGAACCAGGTTTAAAAAGATGACAAATGGTCACCCCAGAAAGTTATAAATACGGATGGCCCAGCCACATGAACACAAGATAAAAATTGGGGCCACCACACACCTATATATATATACTAAATCACATGATCAGGTTACAAGCTGTCTTAAAAGTTATAACTAACCAAACAGCCATGACTTTTGAGCTTGCTGCTCAACAACAAGCCCAAACGCATACCGCCATTTCTCAAAACCGCCTAGCTTTAGACTACCTGCTAACAAAAAAAGGAGTAAATGGTAAATTTAATAGCGCTGACTGTTGTTTACAAATAGATAATAATAGTAAAGGTATAACTAATATAGCCACCCATATTAAAAAACTTGCCCGTGTCCCAGTACAAAAATGACATGACATAAAAATTGACAATTGGTTTAAAGACATGTTCTTAGGTCTAGGAGGATTTAAGTACAATTAATGGATCTGTAATCCTACTGTTGGGATCCTGTCTTACTCTCCCTTACAGAGCCCCAATAATGATAAACTCCATCTCTAAGTTTGTAAAAAACAGTTGTTAAAAAACTGTGGCCCACATAATGTTAATACACCAAATTAGAAATGATGCTCTTTAACCCATACAGGGTCAAGCATGAAAGGGGAAAATGTGACAGAGAGGGGCTAAAAACAGTTAAAATTATTCCTTTAAAAAAAAAAATCAACCAGCTGGGCTCAGTGGCTCAGCCTGTAATCCCTCGCCTTGGGAGGCTGAGGTGAGTGGAATGCCTGAGCCCGCGGGTTCGAGACCCGCCTGGGCAGGTGAGACCTCATCTCTACAATAAATCACAAAATTAGCCGGGCGTGGTAGCGCGCACCTGTAATTCCAACTACTTGGAAGGCTGAGGCGGAAGGATCGCCGGAGCCCAGCAGGTCGAGGCTGCGGTGGCCGGGAGCGGCCACTGCACTCCAGTCTGGGTGACAGAGTGAGACTCCAACTCAAAAAAAAAAAATCAACCTACAAGCAAGCTCCAAGCCTGATAGACATGGGATGTGAAAAAACCAAATAGCCACAAGCTGCTTTCCTGAAAGTTCAAGATAGTAATCAATTCACAACCTTACTCCTACATCCTCTCTTTGTAAAGTTATTTGTTTACAACCCTTGTTTGTCAAGTATATTCTAAAAACAATTTGTTCTTTAAAAATCTGGTTTTGCTAAATACAACTTTACAAATTCCAAAGAAAAATGTATAGCCATACAACCCAACCTCCTCCCTTACCTAAACTAACAGATAAAACCCCTCTCCTCTTTCTCCAGGTTACTCAGCCTTGGAACATTACCCCGCTAAGTCATGCCGACACCAATAAAACACTCCTTTCTAAAATAGCTTCGGTGTCAAGGTCTCCCTGTTTTCCTGCAACATGATGAGGTCCCACTTGTCTATCATAGGTTTTATGGCATTCACTTTTGGGGATTTAGGAGCCCACCTGCCCATACCATACAGAGTGTTCAGTAATTTTTGACCCCAAATGGCATGACCCTCATGTTTCACCCTCCCTATTCACCTCATCGCTCCCCGAGTGACTTTGTTCTGGTGAAAAAATCCTCAAAGGGAAATGTTTTATTGGGTGCCCCTCGTATGTGTGAAGCACATTGAGCAGTGCAAGGAATGGAGAGTGATGTTTAAATGTGGTGCTATTTTAAGATAGTGTTCATGGGGTCCTGCCTGATAAGGAGACCTTTGAGGAGTGGTGTGGTGTGTAGAAAGTGAGGAAGATTTTTCCTCTGCTTCCTATTCAACGTAAGAGGCTCTAGGCAAGGTTTGCAGATGCCAAGTTTTCCATTTTCGTTGTATACACTGCTCTACTTCAGATGATCAATGTACCTAAAACTCGAAGATCTTTCTGTAAGAAGTGTGGCAAGCACCAGCCTCACAAAGTGACGCAGTATAAGGGCAAGGATTCCCTGTATGCCCAGGAAAAGAGGCGCTATGATCGGAAGCAGAGTGGCTATGGTGGGCAAACAAAGTCAGTTGTCCGGAAGAAGGCCAAAACCATAAAGAAGACTGTTCTAAGGCTGGATTGTGTTGAGCCAAACTGCAGATCCAAGAGCATGCTGGCCATTAAGAGATGCAAGCATTTTGAACTGGGAGGAAATAAGTAGAGAAAGGGCCAAGTGATCCAGTTCTGACCTTTGGGAGGTTTTTTTTTTTTTTTCGGTTTTCAAACAAAGTTTATTCGAGAAAGAGGGAGAAAAGAAAAAGTGACATGCCAGAGCTGGCACAGGCAAAAGAAACTGCCTTTTTTTTTTTAATTTTCAGGGGAAAATGTGAAAGCTATAGAAAAATAACTTGTAGGAAAATAAATACAGTGCTATTTTCACTCAAAAAGAAAGAAAGAAAGAAAGAGAGAGAAAGAGAAAGAAAGAAAGAAAAAGAAAAAGAAAGAAAGAAAGAAAAAGAAAGAAAGCTAGGTCCGGTGATATCAGGGGAGGGTCTAACCAGGAGAGGGAATGCTAAGTGAGGGAACACTGAGACAGGAGCATGCCGGGCATGGAAAATAACAGCAAAGAGGGTCAGCACTTCCAGATAGAGTGAGCATCATGGTGAGTTAGTGGACGGTTGGAGACAGATCACACAAAGACTAGGTAAGGAATGGGGTTTTTATTGCAGTGGAGACGGGAAGTATGGAAACGTTTTAAGAAAGGAGTAACTTGAGCTGAGAAATACTGAAGGAGAACTCTATCTGCTATGTGAGAAACAGGCAGGGACAGTCACCTGTAGAGGCAGAAAACGCTTAGACAATGCTTGTGATTTGCCAAGCAAGAGATGTTGGAAGCTTTTAGGAGGTGGTGGAAGTGGTGGTGGTGAGAATGGCTGGACTCTGTATATACTGTGAGACAGAGCTAAAGGGTTGTCTGATGGAGCAGATGTAGG
>CAUYQG010108258.1:0-16735 GCA_963574415.1 Tarsius wallacei
GCCCGGCTGATTTTTTGATTTATTGTAGAGATGAGGTTTCGCCTGCCCAGGCGGGTCTCGAACCCGCGGGCTCAGGCAATCCACTCACCTCAGCCTCCCAAGGCGCGGGATTACAGGCTGAGCCACCGAGCCCGGCTAGAAACAGAATTTTCAAAGACGTAAGTTCACGTCAGCGGCAACCAGGAACAGAATTTGGAATGGCGTAAGTTCACATCAGCGATCACGAATGAGATAACAGTAGGTTGTGAAGACTGAATGAGGTTAAGTGAGTCATGTATTGTTTAGAACAGTGCCTGGCACATAGTAATGGCGTAATAAATTACTGATGCCTATTTACAAAATTAGTAGTAGTAGTATACGGTAGGACATGTGGATAGGAAAGAAATGAGAATTTATTTGATATAAAGAAGATATTTTGGAATATTGCAAAATTAACAAGCTTTAGAATCAGAGGGGAAAAAACATTGACCCCAATTTTGTCATCTAACATGATCGACCTATCACCTTACTGTTTTTTCTTTCTCTGGTTACTGACCATATCCTCTAATTCTTCAGGAAATCCTGCTGGACCCACCCAGACATATATCTCAAGGGCCTCCATTCCTCCTATTCCCACTGATACCAATTGCTTCACACCCGGCTACTTCAGCTCTTACCTGGTCTACAGTAGTAGCTGGTTAACTGGTCTACCAGTTCCTCCTACTTCTGCTTCCCTGTGAATCAGTTTTTCACATACTATCCAGAATGATCTTTAAAAAAATGTACATCAGGCCGGGCTCGGTGGCTCAGCCTGTAATCCCAGCAGTCTGGGAGGCTGAGGTGAGTGGATTGCCTGAGCCTGTGGGTTCGAGACCCACCTGGGCAACTTGACGAGACCTCGTCTCTACAATAAATCAAAAATTGGCCAGGTGTGGTAGCGTGCACCTGTAGTTCTGGCTACTTGGAAGGCTGAGGCAGAAGGATCGCCAGAGCCCAGCAGGTCAAGGCTGCAGTGGCCAGGAGTATGCCACTGCACTCCAGTCTGGGCGACAGAGTGAGACTCCAACTCAAAAAAAAAAAAATGTACATCAGATTATGCTTAAAACCTCTCAGAGGTTTCCCATTGTTCTCAGTTATTTATCTTTTGGTTTTAGAGATGGGGGTCTCCCTATGTTGCCCAGACTGGCCTCCAGCTCCTGGGCTCAAGTGGTCCTTACCTCAGCCCTGGAGTAGCTGGGACTTTGGGTATGCACCACTGCGCCTCGCTCTTCTTAGAATAAAATTATCTTATGTATATGTTATGATGGCTACAAGGTCCTGCATAATCTGACTCCTGCGTCTCTTCAACTGACTTAATTTCCTACTGCTTTTTTGCAGCCTCACTGGCTTTCTGATGGTTTTGAACTCACTAACCTTTTCTCACCCAGGACTTTTCTACTTCTGCCCCCTGTGAAGTGGCTGACTGCTGATTTTCCTTTACTGTTCAGCTCAGATATCCCTTCTTCAGAACCTTTTGTAGATGTTCCCATCTGACCGAGCTCCCATCTTTCACAGCTCCCTGTTTATTTCCTTTTTGGTACTTATCATGCACTGTTGATCTTGTTTACTCATCTGTTGGCGTCTTCACTGTCTTCCCCCTCCATGAGAATGTGTGCTTCGTTAAGGACAGGGACTTTGTCTTATTCAGCTCTGGTGCCAGACCACTGACTGGCATGAAGTAGGTATGCAAATATTTCTTGATATTCATTTTATGTAGTTAAGATCATAGCAGAGATAGCACTTAGTTCTTCACTATTTTACTTGTTTAAGCAAGCATTTTTTGATATTTATAACTTCTATTGGCTTGTCTTGTGTGATAAGTTGGTGATTATTGTTGGACATTTGTGTGCTCATCAGTTTTTGTCATGCTAAAGCATAGTGTAGTAAATGAATATCTTTGTTCATAGTGTTTTCCTGTTTTAAATTATTTCTTCTATTCCTGGAAGTGACAATATTTAAGTGGGATAATATTTTTATGGTTGTTGATACAAATATTTTTAAAAGGTAGGTTGATAATAATGGCCCCTTTGTTCACTATTGTATAAGTGTATCAGGTTTTTTATTTTTGCTTTAATTTATCTGCACCCCCAAATTAAAAAAATAGTTGGAGCTGCTTACAGAGTCATGAAATAGCAGTAGACAGCATAAATGAAAAATAAGACTCAAGTTAGGAGACAAAATTCCTAGTCTTAAGCTAGGAATAATGTAATACTTCCTAAAATGACTACCCTATTAAACCCAAACATTTACAGACCTCCCCCCCTGCTCTACACACACACACACACACACACACACGTATGTGTATATATACTGGAGAGATTGTGTGTTTATTCTGTACATGCTTAGGATGAGTTTAATTTATAAATTAGGCACAGTAAGAGTTTACTAACAATGATAACAAATAAAATCATGGTGACTTGAACACAAGCACTGATACTCTTTCGGTGGATGTGATGACTGGGATGGCTGCTAAGTGACTAATGGCTGGGGGGTGGATTCAGCGTGGAGATGCTGGGCAGAGGGAGATTCACGTCCCACGTGGGATGGAGCAGCATGGTACGAGATTTCATCACGCTGTTCAGAACAGCATGCAATTTAAAATTTACGAATTGTTTATTTCTGGAATTTTCCATCAATATTTTCAGATGGCAGTTGACGTCAGGTAATTGAAACTGTGGAAAGCGAAACCTCAGATGAAGGGGGATCTTACTGTGCTGTTGATGGCCTAAGAGTCTGGCTCTGTGCTGTCAGTCCTCAAGTCTGCGCCGCCGGCCTTAGTACTGTCCTGTGAGACCGCTGTGAATCTTTTATTATATCCTGGAGCTGAAAAGAGCAAGGTCTTCCCTTTCTCTGCCCCTTTCATGCTTTAGGATCATGACTTAGCTCTGTAGAAACTAGAAGAGGGAGAGAAACACGTCCGTTCCTCAAGAGATACATGAGAGAGTGCATAGTCAGTTGTGAGCTAAGCTCTGTTCCTTTCAACATGGTTGTTGATAGTTTCTTCCAGGTATTTTTCAGAGCCTAGGCTATTAAAAAAGTCATTAAGTTCTCTTTTATCTTTATTGCTCTTTTACACACTTTGGGATAGTGCTGGATATTGGTATTGATTCTAAAATAGAAAAACTATATTTTCTTCTGTATTCCACAACACTTCTGACACAAATGTGTGGAGGTTTTTCCCACAGCAGCCAGTTTCCAGGTCTTGGTGGACACCAACTGGTGTCCTACTATTTAACTCAATTCTGTCACTAACTGCCCAGAGCTAGGACAGAACCCACAGGCTCAGGGCTCAGTCTTACAAGACTGCCCCCCACTTCAGATGGCAGCTCCAAATCTGGGCCTCCTGCATTTCTGTCTCATTAGTTATAAATCAGAGGCTCTGATGTCTCCCTCCCGTATTCAATAACTTTCCAGAGTGATTCACAAAACTGAGGGAACCAAAGGCTTACATTTGCTAGTTTATTAGAAAGGACACAACTCAGGAACAGCCAGACGGAGAAGGTGGGCAAGGTCGGAGGCAGGACTCCCTCCAGGTGCACCACCTCCAGCACCACCACATGTTCGCCGAACTGGAAGCTCTCTAAACCCCGTTGTTCAGGGTTTTTACGGAGGTTTCGTTATATAGGCTTGCATGGTTGACTAAATCCTTGACCGTAGTGATTTAACTCAAAGTCCAGTTTCCCTCTCTTCCCCAGGGGTCAGGAGTGAGGCTGAAAGTTTCAACTCTTTAATCCCAGGATTGGTTCTCTGGCAGTCAGCTTCCATCCCCAAGAATCACCTCATTAGCATACACTCAGGAATAGTTGAAAGGGGCTTATTAGGAATAACAGGTAACTTCATTACTCAGAAATTGCAAGGGCTTTAGAAGCTTTTTGCCAGAAACAGAGTGGGGAGTTTGCGTACCTGGATATATGTTTCTTTTTTTTTTTTTTGAATAAGAGTCTTCCTCTGTTGCCCAGGCTGGAATGCAGTGGCTCGCTCACAGCCTCTGCAGCCTTGATCTGCTGGGCTCAGGCTCTCCTTCTGTCTCAGCCTTCCAAATAGCTGCAACTACAGGCGTGTACCACTATGCCTGGCTAATTTTTTTATTTATTGTAGAGACGAGGTCTCACTGAATTGCCCAGGCTGGTCGTGAACTCCTGAGCTCAGGCAATTCTCTCACCTCGGCCTCCTGAAGTCCAAAGTGTTGGGATTATAGGCTTGAGCCACTACACCTAGCGTAGCGTTGTTGTTGTTTGTTTGTTTGTTTTTGAGTCTTAGTCTCTCTCTGTTGCCCAGGCTGGAGTGCAGTGGCACGCTTACAGCCACTGCAGCCTCGACCTGCTGAGGTCAGGCAATCTTTCTGCCTCAGCCTTCCAAGTAGCTGGAACAACAGGTACATGCCACTATGCCCAGCTAATTATTATTGTTATTTTTATTGTAGAGATGAGGTCTCACCAGGTTGCCCAGGCTGGTCTCAAACCCCTGGGCTCAGGCAATTCTCTCACCTTGGCCTCCCAAAGTGCTGGGTTTACAGGCGTGAGCTACCATGCCCAGCCCAAATATGTACTTCTTATATGTCACAGACTTCATGATAAATTCCAAAGTAGACACCAAGACATTTAATGAGAAATCTTGTATGGAATTAATTTACAAACCGGTTTCACATCAGTGACTGCCAGTGCCACAAATAGAAACTAACTAAAGACTGATTGAGCTGCAGCCCTTCTCTCTGGCAAATTCCAATTCCTTAACCTTGCTATATGAAGTCCCATAGGACCTGATCTCTCTCTCCTTCTCTCACCTCACCCTTTTACTTACAACACTTGAGCCACCTTGGTACTTGCTGTTGCTTGAACACGCTAAGCTTGTTTTTGCTTCAGACCTGTACTCAAGCTGTTTCCTCTGCACAAACTTCTTTGGATGGCCGGTTCCTTCTCATCGTTCACGTCTCCATTCAGATTTTCCTGGGCTTAGCACTTAGAAGCATGCACTTGACAGTGAGGCTACCTGGATTTAAATCTTGACTTTGCTATTTATTAGTTAGTGGCTTTGGGGCAAGTTGTCTAATTTCTCTGAGCGTGTTTCCCCTCTGTAAAATGAGCTATGTCATATATCTAAAGTCTACAACAGTATCTAGTACAGAGTAAGTGCGGGTAAGTAGGCTGTTACTGTTATTTATTGACTGTTCTAGCGTAACAAGGCCCCTACCAGTTACCTTGTTTTGTTGTATCTTTTACCTTGTTTTATAAAAATTAGTACTGTAATTATCATATATATCACCTTATATTATATCTTCATAGCACTTAGAAGCAGAAATTACTTTGTGTGTTTGCTAACTTATTTGTTGTTTGCTACTCCTAATGGTCTTCCCACTGGAACAGAACCTCTGTGGAATCAGGAATTTTGTCCTTCTTGTTCACATCCTTGGTACCTCGAATGGGATGTGGCACATAGAAGGGACAGAAAAAATATTTGTTGAATGAATGAATGACAGCAGTGAATTTACGGGTCAAGTTATCTTTGGAGTTATTTCCAGAAGAGGCTGTGTCATACTTGTATAAAAATGTTTTCTCTAGCTTTTTTGTTCTAGCTTTTTTTGTTGTTGTTGTTGAATAAATGAATGAATGGTAGCAATGAATTTAGCCAAGTTATCTGTGCAGTTATTTCCAGAATGAGGCAGTGAAGCTGTGTCGTACTTATATAAAAATGTTTTTTCTAGCTTTTGTTTTTCTAGTTGAGGGTGGACTCCTCCTTACCCCACAACGATATCAAATTACGAGTTGGGTACCAGAGCACAACCTTGTTTCATATAACTGCAAATTTTAAACTCCGTAATGAAAAATCTTTTCAGACTCTCAAGTTGTTCTCTGTGAATATCAATAACCAGAACTTTTAAATAATTTAAATGGATCGTTCTTAAATTTAAAATGTGGTCGAACACTTTATATTGTCAGTACTCTTTCTCTGACAGATGACTGGGTTTGCTCAAATGAGTTTAAGCACAAAAAGAGAACTTATTGACTCTCTTATCTGATGAGATTGGGCATGGCTGGATTTAGGAGCCCAGACGGTCTGGTCAGGTCACAGCTGTTTTCTGCTCCTGGCCCTGTCCTGCTCTGTGTAGGCATTGATCCTAGGCAGGCTCTCCAAACCCATAGGCAGAGATGGTCCCAGGCAGTCCCAAGTTTGCATTCTGTAAGTTTAGCAGCTGCAGTGGAAGGGGAGGTCCCAAGGGCTTAGGCTCAGGGCCTGCACCCATTGCTGAGCCTCGAGCTCTGAGTAGAAAGCCTGGTTCTGTGCGTCCACTTCCAAGGTGGGCTCTGGGGTCAGTCCCACTTGACCCATGTGGGCCAAAGATAGAGAAGAGGCAGTTTCTGAAAGTTCAGTTCTGCTGCCAAAATAATAGATGCTGGGCAGGCAAAACCAATGCGGGATTTTTGAGAGCTCATTTTACCTCGTGTTCTGTGACACATCTGTGACCTTTCAGTGGACAAGCAAATGTGGCTGTGTCTCTTATCCAAAGTCAAACACCTAGCAGGGCCATGATTTCCCTCTAGTTCCGGGTGACTTCTCCGCTCGGCCTCTTCCTGTACTGGAGCTTCTCAGGCTTCCTAATGCTGCCCCTACTGGCAGGGTGGTGTGGACGCACTTGGAGGGCTGGCTTCCCCCAGAACCCGCTGCCATGAGTCTAAGGTTCCTCTTCAGTCTAGTTTGTTTAACGGTAAAGTCATTACAGGTTTACGTTCCGCTCTGTGCGATGCTCCTTGTCATGTAGAAAAAGGCTTCATATGACCTAGTGCCTGAAACTGATGCCCCAAGAAGAGGCCTGTTTGTCTTTTGTGAGCCCTGCTGGCCTCACGTCCTCATATCAGAAGCACAACACGGCCCTCCGCTGGATGTTCAGTTGCTGTTCTCTATTTTTAACAGGGATTCAATGAGTTACTCTTTATTGTTGTTTTTGGGAGAGCATGGTCTCACTCTGTTACCAGGCTGGAGTGTGGTGGTGAGATCGTAGCTCACTGCAGCCTTGAGTTCCTGGGCTCATGTGATCTTCCTGTTTTTTTGCCTCCTGAGTAGCTAGGACTGTCGGTGTGCACCGCATTGCCTAGCTAACTTTTTCAAAAGCTTTTGTAGAAATAGGATCTTGCTATGTTGCCCAGGCTGGTCTCTTAACTCCTGGGCTCAAGCAGTCCTCCTGCCTCAGCCTCTCAAAGCATTGGGAGCACTGTGCCTAGCCCAATGAGTTACTCTTTAGAGCTCTAGGCAATATACAATGAGATAACAAAAACATTATAAATGTGGAGAAATTTGAATTGTGTAAAGAACACATACTATTATTGTCTCCAACTTCAAGTGAACCTCTGACCTTAAGTTTTCTGGCAGTGCTGTACAGTTTCCCTGACCAGCTGTCTTTACCTGCTTCTCTGTTACCTGTGTGTGTCCTCATATCCAATAAACTGGTTTTGGTGAAAAGAGCACTGTTGATGACTTATTTTACCTTTCATATGTTTTCAGTGTATTATTTTGAAGTTTGCATTCATTGTGACTTTTCAGGAAGGTAATTGTTGTGTTGTAGACTTCTTTTAGTTTTATAGAAAACCCTATAGCTGTGGCCAGGCACAGTGACTCACACCTGTAATCCCAGCACTTTGGGAGGCCAAGGCGGAGGGTTGCTTAAGCCCAGGAATTTGTGAACAGCCTAGGCGAAGACCTTGTCTTTGCAAAAGTTTTTTATAAAATTAGCCAGTCAAGCCGGGCTCGGTGGCTCAGCCTGTAATCCTGTGCCTTGGGAGTCTGAGGTGAGCAGATTGCCTGAGCCCGCGAGTTCGAGACCTGCTTGGGCAACTTGGTGAGACCTCATCTCTACAATAAGTCAAAAATCAGCCAGGCGTGGTAGCACGCGCCTATAGTTCCAGCTCCTTGGAAGGCTGAGGTGGAAGAATTTCCGGAGCCCAGCAGGTCGAGGCTGTGGTGGCCGGGAGCGGCCACTGCACTCCAGTCTGGGCGACAGAGTGAGACTCCAACTCAAAAAAAAAAAAAAAAAAAAATTAGCCAGTCATGGTTATACACACCTATAGTCCTACCTACTTGGGAGGCTGAGGTGGAAGAGTCACTTGAGCCTAGGAGGTCGAGGCTGTGGTCATGCCACTGCCATCCCAAAAACCATATGTGTGTGTGTGTGTGTGTGTAACATTGAAGAACTTTGAATATATGAAAAACAAATCTTAGTACTCTTGACTGGTTAGTTTTCATTTTTGCAAATTACCTTTCTAGTTTTTCTTTTTTTAAAAAAAATTTTATTGTAGAGATGGGTCTATGTTTCCCAGGCTGATCTTGAACTCCTGGCCTCATGTGGTCCTCTCTCCTTCACCTCCCAGTATTGCAATTACAGGTGTGAGCACTGTACCCAGCCCAAATTACCTTTCTAAAAGGAAACCTAGAAGGTTTATTATGAGGGAATTCCTTACTCTTGAGACTTGGATTTTTTTTTTTTTTTGTTGTTATTATTATTTTGTTAGGACCCTTTCATTCAAAGAACAATTATGAAATGTGGCCTAGTTTATTATTATTTTTGTACTACTAAATAGGACTGATGATTCTTTAAAAATCAAGTGTCAGTTTGTAAACTTGTTAAAAGTAATCATTTTGTATTATATAAATGTGTATGTGAACCTCTGATTAAAGCTGCCTTTATATCCTAAGATTGTCAGCTAATGAGTGGAATTGGTGATGTGTGCTAGAAGTTGAAGGTCATATTGGAGTGTCTTGTAATGAGCATAACTGGCCTTTAATCTTGAAGACATCTCTCATATTCTGTCTCCAATGACATTTCTGCCTTTCAGAGTAGAATGCATGATTGTTGCCAATGATGCCACTGTCAAAGGAGGTACCTACTATCCAGTGACGGTGAAGAAACATCTACGGGCCCAAGAGATTGCGCTGCAAAACAGCCTCCCCTGCATCTACTTGGGCAAGTCATGAGAGTTGTAAAATCAATTGCTGTTAGCTGGTAAAATGCAGGACTGTTTAGAAGGCTGTATAGATGATATTATCAATAGGTATTTTAAAACCTATTGATTTCTCCCATAATTGCAAAGGAAATGCATGTTCTTTGCTGAACACTCTAGGGGGAAAAGTGAGCAAGAAAACCATGGCAGCTTTTTCTCTGTATGTGCAGAGATTTGTTTCTTCTGTACATTTTGTTTTTCTGTTAATCATTTTGGGTTCAAACTATGGAAGACTAATAGCTCATATTTATAGATCTCTTGAGTGCCAGGTACTGTGTTAAATGCTTAAGTAGTACATAATTTGAGCAGATGTAATTTAAACTTTAATTTCCAATGAAAGTAAATTTATATTTGAAATGAACATACATATAAATCAAAGGGTATTTCAGAAATAACCTCAAAGCAAACCTCTTGGATCTAATTGGGTTAGTCTGGTAAAACTCCAACACACATCGATCACTTATGTGAGTATTTGAACAGGTGCTGATGTAGAAGGGTCCCTCTCATTCCGGAAAATTGAATTACCTGGTTGACTCACGGTGTGAACTGCTTTGCACATAGAGAAAACCAGCAAATGAGGCCCAGCTGCTTGCAGGTGCTGTGTCAGACACCGTCAGGGGTACAGGGAGAAAGATTATGTTGTTTCTGTCTTTGGTGAGCTTGTAATGAATTGGAGACAGGATATGATGATAAAAGATACAATGGTCGTAGATACTCAGTATGTTCTGAACTAAATGCCTCACGTATGTTATTTCATGTCATCCTAATAACAAGTATATGGGATAGCTGCTTTTGTTATCTGCATTTCGTGGGTAAGGAAACCGAGGCATAGATTGGCTAGGAAGCACACCTCTCCTGACACAGCTATGAAGTAACCAGTTTGTTTTGAACTCAGCTGACACATGTATCCATCACTCCAGTCTGCAGAAGAAACAGTATTAGTAGGCACTGTGTATAAATTGTCACATGAATTCTATAGATGGTTCTTGTATTGCTTTAGAAAGGGGAAAGATACTTTTCCAGCTTAGCTGATTAAAAAATTTATGATGTTTCTGGTCCAGAAAGAGAGAATGTTCTAAAAATTTCAAGGAGAGTTTGGCACAGAGGCAGGAAAGTCTAATGGGCTTGGGGCAAACAGCGATTCCTTTTGGCTATATTAGAGGGTTGGAGAAAGAGACTCTGGGAATAGTTTGGCAAGATAGGGCAAGTTTTTTGTGAATGTAATTAAGAACTGATGATATCATCGATACAAGTCTGTGTGTAACCTATTTTGTTCCTAGAGATGTGCTTATTTTTCTAATTTTCCTTGTCTTCAGTTGATTCCGGAGGAGCAAACTTACCTCGACAAGCAGATATATTTTCAGATCGAGATCACTTTGGTCGCATATTCTATAATCAGGCAATTATGTCTTCTAAAAATATTACACAGGTAATTTTTCATATTACAGTGTTGCTTTTTGTTTCAAATGCCTTTGTTAATTAGGCACTCTGGGATGACTTAAAAATGAAACAGTTTAATACAGAATTTAATCTTTTCCCACAGAAAGTATCTTAAAATTGTCCCTGCTTAGAATCTTTTGATAATTATAGAAATACTCCTATACTGTAATAAAAGTTATTTACCCAAGGAAAACAGGCTTTAAAAAGAAAGGGCCTGAGTGTGGTGGCTCACACCTGTAACCCCAGCACTTTGGGAGGCTGAAGCAGGAGGATTGCTTAAGGCCAGGAATTCTAGACCAGCCTGGGCAAGACCTGGACAAGAGACTAGCAAGACTTAGTACGTTTAAAAAAAAAAAGAGCCAAGTGATTCTAGCTACTGGGGCGGCTGAGGTGGAAGGATCTCTTTTTTTGTTGTTGTTTTTGAGTTGGAGTTTCACTGTCGCCCAGACTGGAGTGCAGTGGCCATCCCGGCCACCACAGCCTCGACCTGTTGGGCTCCGGCGATCCTTCCGCCTCAGCCTTCCAAGTAGCCAGAACAACACGTGTGCGCTACCACACCCAGCTAATTTTTTGATTTATTGTAGAGGCGAGGTCTCACCATGTTGCCCAGGCTGGTCTCAAACCTGTGGGCTCAGGCAGTCCTCTCACCTCGGCCTCCCAAAGTGCTGGGATTATAGGCTTGAGCCACTGCACCCGGCCAATGGGAGATTAATAATGCAGTGTTTAGCTGTTAAAATGAATGAACTAAAATTGCATCCAAAAACATAAGTAGGTCTCAAAAAATATGTGGGGTAAAATAATGGTAGAATAAATAGCCAATTACCATGTATTAAAGGTCAAATACATCAAATCATACTATGTATTACGTGTACATAAACAAAACATGCACTTGGGAATGTTGCACTCAGTGTTAGAACAGGGGTTGCCTCTGAGGGAGGAGAAAGGGATAAGGTTGACAGGGACACCTGCTGTATCTGAACTGTTTTATTCCTTTAAAAAAGTGATCTGAAGTGAGTTTGGCCACATGTCGAGAATTGTTAAGACCTGTCGGGTGAATAGCTGTTTGTCTTACGATTCTCTGATCTTTTTTGCTTGGTTGAAGTACTTCGTGATACTGATGCTTGTTCTTTGTTTCCATTTCCTTATTGGATTTCTTAAGTTGATGAGACTCTGATTCATATTCCAACTAATCAGTCTTACCTTGCCATGATTCTCTCTTTTTAGTTTTCTCCTAACACCGGAGGCTGTGGTTGCTTGTTGTGTAGTGACCCTGCCTGCCTCTGGGCTTTGTTCGTCTAAGTAGAAGCTTCGGCATCGTTTCCTCTCACCCAGATGGCCCTTTCACCATCCTGTGTGAGAGTCTCATTGTGGTCATCTGCTCCGTAGAGGAAATTAGCCCATTTAATCTGGTATTATAATTTCTGTAGCTGACCTTTTCTTAGTCTCCTGTGGCTGCTGTAACAGATGGCCACCAACAAGGCGGCTTAAAACAACAGAAATTTATTCTCTCAAGTTCTGGAGAGAGGCCATAGCTCTGCAATCAAGGCAGCGGCAGGGTTGCACTTCCAAGGAGAGTCTGTTCCTGGTCTTCTCTGGCCTCTGGAGGCTCCAGGCCATCCCTTGGCTCGTGACTGCATCTCTCCATTCTCTGCCTCCCTCTTTACGTGGCCTCCTCTGTGTGTCTGGGTCTTCTCTCTTCTCTCTCTTCCAAGAACAGTTGTCATTGGGTTTAGGGTCTGCCCAGGTAATCCCAGGTGATCTCATCTCAAGGCCTGTAACTCCATTAAAGCTGCAAAGATCTCTTTTCCAAAAAAGGTCACTTTACAGATTCTGAGGATGTGGGTGTGGACATGCCTTTTTGGAAGCCACTCTTTGACTCCCTATGACCTTCACCATCTCACATGCTTAGTCTTTGCTCTTTTTGCCCATGAAGCTTCTGGGAAAACTATAAAAAGGCAACCAACTTTTATTAAATATTTATAGAGGATCCACTATATGCCAGACATTGTGCTAGTAAATATAGCCAGGTGGGGTCTCTTCCCTTGAACTTAAAGTTTGAAGTGCTTTAAAAGTCAAGCTTTTTTAGAATTAAAAATGTACATATTTTTTGAATAAGCAGTACCTTCCTATAACAAAATCCAACATGTCTGAAGGGCATTTGATTGAATATCTTTCTTTCACCTATTTTATTTTTGTTTATAAAAAATTTTAGGCTGGGTGTGGTGGCTCAGCTTATAATTCCAGCACTTTGGGAGGCTGAGGTGAGAGGATTATCTGAGCCCACAGGTTTGAGACCAGCCTGGACAACTTAATGAGATCTCGTCTCTACAATAAATAAAAAAATTAGCCAAGCATGGTGGCTCGTGCCTGTAATTCCAGCTACTTAGAAGGCTGAGGCAGAAGGATCGCCTGAGCCCAGCAGTTCAAGGCTGTGGTGGCCGTGAGTGTGCCACTACACTCCAACCTGGGTGACAGAGTGAGAATCTGACCCAAAAAAAAAACAAACTTAGCGTTAGTGTTTCTTTAACTGAGCCACTTCTTTTAGCATTTATTTTTTTCTGTTTCACTTAAACAGAAAGTTTAGACTTAGGGTTTGCTTTCCTATGTTTTTGTGAACCTCTTGGAATTTAAAAGGAAATTTCTAGCTGTTACTGTATATGGAGTCTCCGTAGTACCTATCCTGATTCTTTTTTTTTTTTTTTTTGAGTGGGAGTCTGTTGCCCAGGCTAGAGTGCAGTGGCACACTCATGGCCACCACAGCCTTGACCTGCTGGGCTCAGGTGATGCTTTGAAGTCTCAGCTTTCTAATTAGCTGGAATTATAGGCATGTGCCACCATGCCTGGATAATTTTTTTATTTATTGTAGAGATGAGGTCTCACCAAGTTGCCTAGGCTGTTCTCGAACCAGTGGGCTCAGGCAGTCCTCTCACCTCTGCCTCCCAAAGTGCTGGGATTACCAGTGTAAGCCATCACGCCCGGCCCCATGCTAATTCTTTCCCAGCATATGAACTCTAAGCTGGATGTCTTCACTGAAGATGCTGCTTCATACTTCCCTGAAAAAGTTAGACTGTGTGTTGAACACTTTTCTTCTGACTAAAAACCCTACTGCTCACTCTGACCTTTTATCCCAGAAGGAATTTTTTTTTCTGATTTATTCTTCTTATGCTTTATTTCACTGGGGTTCCCTTATTTTTTTCCCTCACCTTCGCCATCTAATTCTCCCAGCACTACCCAAGACCTTGTCCTTAATGATGCTCACGGCATTACCTGTGATCTCCCTGGTCTTCCGCAAGTCCTGACTCCCTCTGCCTGTCTACTTCTGAACCTCAGGGGTCTGTTGTCTCTGTAGAGTCCCTGCTAGTCTCTTAGTGTGAAACATACTGATCGCTCTCTGGCCCCAGTCCCAGGCACATGGCTCCTAAAACCCTTGGAGTTTCCTGAGCAGTAGTGGTGCTGCTGGGAGAATCTGTCATCCCAGTGTGTGGTGTTGCCCCAGTTCCTGAGATAGAGCTCCTCATGCCCTTGTAGCTGGGGTGCTAGGAGAGTCTTTTGTTCTATTTATTGGTCTTTGACCCCAGTTCCTGACACAGAGCTCCAGAATCCCTTGGAATCTCCCAGGTGATAGGAACATCTTTTGTTCTAATGTGGGGGCTCTTGGTGGACTCCAGGATGGAACTGGTCACTAGAAAGACCAAGCCATGATCAGCTTGGAGATTTTAGCTCTGCCCCCTTCCTCCAGGGAGGGGAGGGAGGCTGGGGATGGAGTTGATAATCGATCATGCCTATGTGATGAAGCCCCCATGAAAATCCCTGAACTGTGGGGTTCGGAGAGCTTCTGGATTGGCAAACTTCCACGTGCCGGGAGGATAGTGCACGCGTCCCAACTCCCTGGGTACAGAAGCTTCTGTGCTTGGGACCTTTCAGGGCCTTGCTCTGTGTGCCTCTTCGTCTGGCTGTTCATCTGTGTCCTTTATTAATAAACTACTAAGTATACATGAAGTGTTTCCCTGAGTTCTGTGAGCTGCTCTAGCAAATATACTGAACCAAAGGAAGAGGTGGTAGCAGCCCTGATTTATTGCCAGCTGGTCAGAAGTATGGGTGACAACCTGCCACCTGGGATTGGAGTTTGAAGTGGGGATGGTGTGGTGGGACTGAGCCCTCAGCCTGTGGGGTCTCAGGCAGACAGTGTCAGAATGGAACTGAATCAGAGGACTCCCAGCAGGGTGTCCCCTGAAGAACCGATTGCTTGGTGGGTGGGGAAAAGCCCCACACATCTATTGTCAGAAGTGTTGAGTGACTGTAAGAGAGTAGGAAAAACACTTTGTTTTTTTTCCCTCTATCTTTTCAGACTCAGGCTCAAACTCGACGTTGAACACATTTCTTTCCCTACTAATTTGTTCCTTCACCTGCGATCCTTTCTGCTGTTGACACAGCCTTCTTGCTCTTTCTCTAAGATTGAAACTTTGACATCACCCTTGACTTTCTTCTCTGCATTTCTTCCTACTTCATCCTTTCAGGTAAAAAGTATGCATCGTCCTCATTTTTGTGTCCTTGTGGCCACTGTGACGCTGGGGACCAGCAGCACTCACTCATGTCCCTGCCTGCCTCGCCTCTCCTTTTCCATGTAGTGTGTGCATCGCTGCAGGGTATTCTTTAGGGAGTTTCCCTGTTTCTAATTGTGTGTTCTATACAACAAACCTCATACTTCTTCTGGTATTTGCGACCCATGTGACTGGATTCCAGCTAAGCTCTCTAGCCTTCTTACCTATGGACCCTAAACTGCACCAACCCAGACCACACGCTGTTCTCCGTACACACCATGGCTTTTGAGTGGCCATGTGCTCAGGCCCAAGCCGGTCCCTCCTTCCCCTAATCCTTCTGGGTCTAAGATCTCAACCCATTTCTCCAAGTCACGTCTCAGATGCCAGCCTTTTAAGGGAATTCCAGAATCCCTTACTGGAAGTAATTTTTTCTTCCTCCCGGCTCCCACGATTTCTGCGCTGTTCCTTCCCAATAGCGCTTATCCATTTAATCCAGATATAGGCAGACTAATTTCCCCTACTAGACTGTTAGTTACTGAAGACTAGAACAATATCAGATTCATTTTTATGTCCTTACACATTCCCCTGAGGTGGTGCTTACTTAATATTTATTAAAAGATGAATCTCCTTATAACTTTTTTTTTTTTTGAGTTGCGGTCTCACTCTGTCATCCAGGTTGGAGTGCAGTGGCATGATCATGGCTCACCGCAGCCTCGACCTTCTGGGCTGAGGGGATCCTTCTGCCTTAGCCTCCCAAGTTTCTGGGACTGCAGGCATGTGCCTCCACACCTGGCAAATTTTTTCTTTGATTTATTGTAGAGATGAGGTCTCACCAAGTTGCCCAGGCTGGTCTCGAACCCGTGGGCTCAGGCAATCCTCTCACCTTGGCCTCCCAAAGTGCTGGGATTATAGGTGTGAGCCGCCATGCCTGGCCTCTACTTACTAATTTTACTTCTTGTTTTATTATTAAATACTTTGGCTTAAGTAGACTGATAAAAACAATTTTTTATAGTTTATTATATAAATCAGTCACTTGTAATTCTAGTTATGTTTTGTATTCATTTTAGTCATAAGAACTAGCTTCCTTATTCAGATTCAGTTCCTGTTTCTCTCCAAGGTTTTTTTTTTTTTTTTTTTTAAATTGAGTTGAGGTCTTGCTATGTTGCCCAGGCTGATTTCAAACTTCTGGTCTCTAGATCCTTCTGCCTCAGCCTCCCGAGATTATAGGTGTATGCCACCGCACCCAGCCCTAGGTTGGTTTTTATTTAATGTTATTTGCCTTGCCCATGGTAAATCCATTTATCCACTTATTTCTAAGAGTATCTCTCTCGACAATCATCTCTCTCTTATTTCCTGTATCTCTGCAGGAAGAAGGATCATCTGAGTTCAGAAGGCGAGGCTGTGGTGAGCTGTGATTGTGCCACTGCACTCCAGCCTGGATAACAGAGTGAGACCTTAACTCAAAAAAATGTGGACAGATTCCTCCAGAGCTTCCCACTTTCAAGCATTTCTTTTGCTCTCACGGAGAAAAGATAGTTAAACTAGCTACTTATTTTTGTATTCTTTTCTGTTTCATCTTTCTTCTCTTTATGGGATATTTTAGGATTCCTTATTTGATTTTGGAGTTTAAAGACTTGGTATGTTGGTGTTTAATAGTCTTTCATCTCATGCCGTGAAGATACTTCTCCTGGTTCTTCTCCAAATCTATGGCCTGATGCCATGATCTTTGGCATTTTTTTCATTTCC
>CAUYQG010108259.1:76-14264 GCA_963574415.1 Tarsius wallacei
ACCTCATCAACAAGGGTCCCTGCATAATGAACATTTGTATACCTAACCCTGAATTGTACCCCCCATCTTTAAAATAATAATAATTGCAATACTACAAAAAGGGATTGGCAGTAGTGGGAAACTGCTGGGGTGCGAGGGAGTGGTGGTGGAACTGGCAGTAGTGGGAAACTGCCCAAGGGAGGGAGGCCACACCTCATTAACAAGGGTCCCTGCATAATGAACATTTGTATACCTAACCCTGAGTTGTACCCCACGTCTTTAAAATAAAAAATTTTTTAAAAAAACATTGGTCCTCATTACTTCAGGATTTCATATTTGTGAATTTTCGCCTACTTACTAAAATTTATTTGCAAGCCCAGATCAATACTCTTGGTGCTTCTGAGGCGAAAATTCTGTCACACGGGGCACATTTCCACTTGAGGTGAAGGGAGGTGGCACTCTGCCTTCGTGTTTCAGTCCTCAATCTGTACGAAAGTGTCATCTTCACAGTCTATGTAATACCACTAAATTTTTGGCATTTCTGTGCCTTTTCATGATGATTTTGCTGTTTAAAACGGCCCCCAAATGTAGAGATAAAGTGTTGTCTTGTGTCTCTCTGATCCCAAGGGAGCTGTGACATGTGTCCCAGGGCATAGATGCACGTGTGTCCATCAAGCCTCGCTCGGGAGTGAGTTGTGATGCCGTTGGCTTGAGTTCGATGTTTACCGACCAACAATTCGTATTCAGTTAGGTATCTTTAAACAAAAACTCACATAGAGTCATGTTGTGTATGGATTAGTTGATAAAAATGTGACCTAAAGCTTGGGGGAAACTCGTGCTGTATTCCTCCTAGGAGTCATGGTTCAATATTCACTACTTCAGTGTTCAAGGTGGCTTCATAGAACACAAGTACCGTGAGGAATGAAAACTGGTTGTGTATACTGTGGGTGCCAAAAAGAAGTATACACATTTTAAGAGCTGTTTGCTGTGATCAGAAGTGTCTGGAAGCCAATGGATAACCACTTTGAGCACCTCTTATAATTGCAGAAGTCAAACGTGACTTGTATTCATCTTTTGTTATCAGTATATATCGAGTATTACAATTTTAATACGTTTTTTTCTTTCTTAAAATGTATACTTTTTTTGGCACCCTCTGTCTATTTAGATTCCTGGTCTTTTACTTTCTACACTACATTTTTCTTAGATTTATAGTGGTCTCATTTTACTTCAAAACAGCCACTTCTTACGGTTCTTGCATATTTATGAGTTTATTGCCATTTAATTGCATGCCATGTCAACATGTTGAGCCTTCTCACCCCAGGGTAGGGAGGGGCGGAGGAGCTGGGGAGCCAGGAATAGTCTTCCTCAGAGAGCATGCTCCTTCCTATCAGGCTTGGAAGATGACAGTCTCTTTCCCATTTAAGGAAAGCAATCAGCCTGCCTCGCACCAATGCTGCATTTCCCTTGCAAATGAGCTTTGTCACCAGCCTGTGTTCTGGTTTTTCTCGTAGCTGGAGTGAGCTGCTTCTTACGGCTCTGTGTCACGGTAGAACTTGACCTCAGCCCTGAATTACGTTCTCATTGGTCACCACACTCAGTCATGAGTTTTGCCACAAGGCTGTATTGTGAATGCTCTGTGTGAGAGCACTTTGAAAGGAGCTCTCTGGTCCTGTGACATTTCTTTCAATTTTCCTGGATTTATAGAAGATGCTCTTTTTACATATTTTGCATATCTTCAATATCAAGCCTACTAGTGCCAGGCTTATAATTAGGAAGAAACGTTATCAATTGATTTGACTCAAAATAAAATCAAAACCAAAGAAAGTACAAAATTCAAATCCATGTAGTTATTCCCCAATGGCACCATGTGACCTGACTAGTAATACTCTACTCTGGGTTATAGACCATTCTACAAAATTGCCTGTCGACTTAGGGGGAAATCTTCTTGCAATTGTGTTGATGGAAACTTTATTTTGAGTAACAATATCTAGAATATTGTTATTTAAAAATTGTTATTTAAATTAAAGTTCAAGATATCTCATTTTGTAGATACGCAATATAAAAACAGTTCACAGGAATTTGTGAATAATATACAACGTAATAAATACAAATTCTCAATAAACTTGTAAAGGCATGGCCAAGCTCGCCAATAATGAAATGATATACAAAGCTAAATAAGTTACCATTGTTCACCTATTAAGTTAATTAATACTGTTTATTAAATACTAGTAAATCAGCATTAATTGGTAGGTATGCAAGCAAATGACTAGGTGGGAAGTCAATGGGACATCGTCCTGCAGGGAACATTGCAACTTGTGCAAGACTTCAAGTGATGTGTGTCGTCATGAGTTTATCCTTGGGAACGGTCATCGGCCATTTGGCGAAGCCATTTTGTTCAAGGGTGCTCAGTGAAGCATTGTTTCTACAGGGAAAACTTGGGAACACACTGTATGTATGATATAATGGAAGAGTGAATAAATTACAGGCCTCTCCTGAGGATGGAATCTTATTGCTCATCCATTAAAATTGGTGTTTTTAAACAATGAGTAAGTGCTAATGAAAATCACAAGGATCTTTACACACTGTATGAATGTATTACATCATCACATGTACCTAGTGTAAGCTGTGAGGAGGATTGGGGAGAGCGATTACTGGTTGGGACCGCTGGTGATTGGTTGAGTGGGGTTGTTAGGGTCGCTGTAACAGGTACTGGCAGGCTTGCTTTTACTTTCGTCCATTGTTCTCCTGGTCTGGGTTAGAGCCCTCTTGTTGAGGCCCGCCCCGCCCTCCGGTACCTCCGGCCTTACACCTAGTAAATACGAACAGCTATTATGTATCAATAAAAAACCACAGCGACACGCCATTTTGCACCCACCAGACTGGCAATCATTTAAAAGGCCGGAAATATTGTGTCTTAGTAAGGACTCGAAGCCACAAGAATCCCATGCACCGTTTGTGGGATTAAAACTGTGACAACAACTTGGAAGGCCATCAAGCAATATCTAGTCAGATGGAAGATACCAAGGCTCCCACTCCGGGAGAGAAACTCTCCCATAGATGTGAAAAGAAGTCACGACCAAGGATGTGAGCGGCAAGGGGTGTTATAAGAACACGGAGCACAATGAAGGTGTCTGTGAGCAGGACTGCAGATACGTTGCAGCACACCACACATCCGGGAGCAAATGACCTGGGTGGACACGAGTTCACGTGGATCAGTCTTTCAGACAAAACAACGGGAAGAAGAAAGCAAACTTAAGAAAAATACACGAAAGAAGACACCAGTTATTTAAGTTTAAAAATAATGCTAGAATGTGCTTAAGAATATAAATATATGAGGGGAAAATAGAGATAAAATTAAGGTGATCACCCAGATCTGAAAGGAAGAGTAAACTGACAAGATCCAGGAGGGGTGCACAGGGGTCTTCAGAATAGGATGTTAGAATGTCGTATTTCTTTGGAAAGGTGTGAGGGTCTCCCATAACAACTCAGCATCACCCTTCCTTCCCCATCTGCCAAGTGTAGGCAAGGATCGCATCGCTTTTTCTCCCCTCCATTATTTGTTAGTATGGTGAATTAATATTTTCACATAGTAGATCAACTTGTGACAAAAATAGAATAATGTATTTCTTTGCTGTGGGGTGGCTACAAGGACGTTCTTCATCTCTTTTTGTAAGTGTTAAGCAATGTATAAAAGTTTAAAAGAAGAGATGTGTGAGAAAATACAGTATCAACTGAGAAAAGCAAGACACAAAAGTATACTCATAGACTTTTATACATGTGGATACATAGTATGTGTATATATACATATAATACATATCATATGTGTATACATATATAATATTTGTACACATAAAAATATGTATACACACATACATAAAAATGTCCATTGTTATTAACTCTAGGTATTAGGATTATCTGTGATGTTCATTTCCTTCTCACATTTACGCATTCTAAATTAAATATGCTATTTCTACGCCAAAATTTTTATTGAAATGTTTTACATTTAAAGCTTGTATTCTCTCAGGCCTCTGATTTGTGTGTGTTTAATAGTTTCAGGTTAAATTACAAGTTTTCTGGGAGCTCTCAGCAAACACCCTTTGAAGTCAAACTCTACTACCGTGGAAGCATCCACAAAAGGTCCTTAATGACAACATAATATTCCCCCTCGAGATAAAAACAATCATAGCGGTCAGAATTGTGAAAGACACCCATTCGTTGTTTTCCGTCTTAGAAAAGCGATTTATTGAGAAAGGGAGCAAGTGTGTTTGGGGGAAGGCAAGAATACTGATCTCGGTCATTTTAAATCCCTGCAGACATCCTCAGGGAAGCTTCTAGAAATGTGCCTGGACTGGTTAATAGCTGGCACTCCAACTAACCAAGGGAAACATTCCAAACGCTTCCCCACCTGGATCTGTGTTTCTCTAGCACCTCTTCTTCAAAAAGCTTTCACCCGTGACCGAGGATCTTAGAAAAGAAAGGCATGTGAGGTGGAGCATCGCTGAGAGTGAGAAGTCTAACACCCTACCTCCTGAATATCAGCGGGTGTTGGGAGGGCAGGCCCTGGGTGAGTTTCCCACACAGAGCCCGGAACTCACAGGCTAAGAGATCCCTGTGGATGCTTGCTCAGCACAGAACCTTTGTTCAGAAATCTGCTTCAGAATATGTAGGTCACACAAACAAGCGGAATAATAGGGTTCAGTCAGCTCTGCTTACAAACTACACAGTATTTCCAGAGAGCTAAAAATGTATCATGCATAATCGAGTGAGCGCCACTTGGGTTTCAAATCCGCCCTGGTGATAACTGAGACTGGGAGTCTGGGAAAACTGACAGCGGTTTCCTTTCATTTGTCTGGGGTTTTCCTCCTCTCTTTGACCCGAGGTTTGCTGTCGGCCAGTATGCCCAAGCAGTGGTTGCTAGAAACCTGGCAAGCCATGTCTTTGGATTTGCCTGTTGCCTTGACCATGAAGGTCAAGAGCTCACCAAGGGTGGTGAAAGGCGACCATCACGTGCTGACCAGGAAGGCTCGAGAGGTCCACTTAAAGAACACGACGGGGGGTGGGAAACCCCAAAAACAACACCAGGAGTTTTGTGAATGCTGGTGACACTCTGACTCGTGAAATGTGACACTGTGTTTATACTTTTCAGCATTTTAGTGAAGCATAACAAATACAGACATTTGTAAAAGTCATTATTATCCACCTCAATGCATTTTCACGAGGTGGCACTAGGTTTTAAATGAAGATTTATGCAGATATGGCCGTAGCTCATCCTTCCTTGTGTCCCCAAGGGAAGACACAGACTCCTTCAAATCAGGCCCACGCAGCCTGCGCCAGGGTTGAAATCAAAGCAAAACAGAGTGCAGCACTGAGTTTCCAGCACAGACGCACTCTCGAAATGAAATGTGTCTGTAAAACTTTTCTCAGCAAAGTCTTAACCCGGAATGCCAAGCCAGCTGGAGCTGTCCCTGCCTCCCGCAGACCCCAGGCTCTTTTGGGCTGCTCCTGCCCTGCTGTGTGACTCTGCGGCCTCCCTCCACTTGGGCTCTGGCTTGGGCACCTGCTGGAAAGAGCAGGATGGCAACCTGCTTTGTGTGCAGCTGCAGCCCAGGGATGGGGGATGAGAGGCCAGGCGGAGCTGGAGAGGGAGCCTGACTGCCATTCCTGTCCTTGCTGGACAGTTCCGCTTCGGTCTCTGGCTATTTCCCCAATGTTCTCTCTTCCTCCTCCCCTGGAAGCCAGGGTGGGCAGATGCACATGACGGGGTGTGACTTATGAGTGAGTCTGGGATGGCAACCTTGGGAGGAGACGTTGAAGGTGGCAAGTGTTTCATTTCTTTTCATTCCCTAACTCAGGCTCTGGGTGAACAGAAGTGGTAAGAGTTAGAGGAGGCAGGAGGAAGGTCGAGCGTCATGAATGAATGAATGAATGAATGAATGAATCCATGCAGCACCCATCATGGGCCAGCCCTCAGATTGGCACCGAGGGCAAGTGAGACACGATTTTCCCTAACCTTAACATGTCACCTGTAGCAGATACCATAAGTGCTCTGCCTTACCCCCGTCCCACCCCCCTCCCCCAAAGGCATTCTATAGTCCCTGCTGGGAGGGTTGCCCAAATGCCCACTCTACCCAGGGACCGACAGCCATGCCAGCATCAACACTGCTTTCCTGTCCCAGATCTGGGCCTCTCCGGGTGTGAGCCTCACTGTCCAGAGCTCCCCGTGGGGCTGAGTGGACATGACCCTCCAGGGGTCTTTGCATGGTCCTGCAGCTGTGCTGGCCTTTCTCCTTCCCTCCCCCCGACAGCGGGCTTTCCCGGAAATGTTCTCTAAGAAACCCCTTCGATATTTTGTTTCGGGGTCCACTTCTGGGGAGCCCACATTAACAGTGCAAATACTCCTAAGTATTTTTGGTACTCCAGCTCCGATTCATAAAACTCAGAAAATGAATCTCAAACACATTTCTGTTGTTGCTGGGTGGTTTGTTGCTGCTAGGTTGGCTTTCTTGATGATTTTCATGAAAACCCCGCCTCGGGGCAGAATGACAAGACGTGTGATATTGAAAGAAAAAGGATCTATTACCCGTATAATAATTTTAACTAAATTGCCTTCCGAGGTGTAACTCGGGGCCCCTCAGCGTTTGAGGAATTCCAGTTTTCTGCCACCTCTATTAGCGATGCGGAGGGGTGGAAGTCTGCATACCAAGGCAAGGCTCTCTCTGAGCCTCACAGGCCTGTGTCTGCCCTGCTCCCAGGCACCTTTGCTGGGCCCTGCCTCTCTAGCCAGCGGTCACCTAGCGAGTCCACTCTCCCGTCCCATCCCCCTTATTAGATAGAAGCAAAGGCGCACCAGAGAGGGATGGTTCTTCCCTGCTACTACATGCCCTGAGCTCTCGGCTCCCATCCCCTGAGCCACCCTGGGGCTCACAAGGGACCCAGATGCAACTGATTTTTCACATGCTGATGTCCCTTGGGCATGATGGTCCACTGAATCTATACAAGTCATGGTTTTTTTAACAACTAGGGCTAAACGGGCAAGACAATTTTACCTAAACCTCTGGTGTTTAAAGGGTATGTCAGTACCTTTGTTGTCATCAGCAAAGCCTTCGACTCAGGCTTTGTGGGGAATGATGGGAGGCGGGTGAGTTGGCCCAGGGAAGGTATAAGCCAGGCGAGCTCCCACCTTCAACCAGAATCACCACATTTTAGAATAAGCAGGAAATCTCCTGTGTTAAGTCTCAGAGTTGGAGTTTTTCAATATGAAAGAACAAAAATAAAAGGGTGGTGTAATCCTGTCCCTCCCACCTTGGACCCACAGGCCAGGGATCCATGGAAAAGAATCAACTGCCCCCTGTCCTCTTTGTCCCACTGTTTAAGTGAGGTCATGTGGGAGGTCAGTGGACCGGCAAGGGACAGGTCCCACGAGCATTAGTGACTTATTTACCCACTGCAGAGTGGTTAAGATGCTTGCCTGGTTGTGTTTCCTCTACACCTACAGAAGGTTGTGGAATGTAGATGAAACTGGGACATGTCCCCCCTGGCTGGGGAACCAGTTTGCAGCAGCACCTGCACCCAGTGGGAAGGAAGAAGGGTGCTGCCCCAGAGTTGCTCAAGAGCAGTGCTCATTGATGGCATCTCTTGTGATGTGGCTGTTGCTCTCCACACTATAAATGTTTCCACCTTAATATGATTTGATTTTGGGAGAAGCAAGTCATTCCAAATGGGATAAGATGGTCCTAACACGCCCACAGTTTGGTGGTGGATATTTGGTACAGTGAATTTTAACCTAACACGGCATACCAGGTGAGCATCATAACCACCCTTGCCCAAGGAATGAGCAGAAGTGAGATGGCTTGCTTCTAGGCCAACTGATGTGCCTCTCTCAGGTCCTGTCTCCCTATCTTCCAACTAACGGTCAAGGCCCGGGGCCACAGGCAAGCTTTGTGCTGAAGATGGCAGAGACTCCATCAGCCTGAGTCCCTAAGTGACTGCATGGATCTGAGATCCACATCACTGCTGATTGGACCACTTAACAAGGCAGTAGACGTCTGTCATGTTAAGCCACTGAGATTCAGGATTTGCTTGGTACAGTAGCTAGTTTTACTTTTACTACTGAAGCATTTCCCGTCTCAGAAGATTTTAAGCTCCATACAAGTTGTAGCCATCTCAGCCAGAGATCTGACCCTGGAGTATCTCACTGAATATGTAGTCTGCACAGTTAGTCTATGAAGATGGATAAAGACACATCCCTAGAACCTTGCCACTTGGGGTGTGGTCCACAGACCAGCAGCATCAGCATCAGCTCAGCATCACCTCAGCTTTCTTCCCGCCACAGCCCAGAACTACAAACCAGACTCTGCCTTTTCCTAGGCTCTTCAGGTGGCTGGAGTGCACATTGAACTGGAACAGCACAGTCCTGACCACTGAGGTTATCCTCCGTCAGCTGAAGAATTTCCTCATGCCCTTCCCGCCGTATAAAGTGATGCGAGCTGACAAGTCTGTCCGTTTCCACGTGCTTTAGACGTTGGTGGTTGAGGCCTCCACGGAGAAGCAAGATCCTTTGGGTCTTGGGCATCAGGAGTAGCTTAGTGAAAAGTGGCAAGCCGGCCGGTAGGAGAGGCAGGATTTCAGAGGCCAAGAAACCCTACTTTCGTAAGCAAATAGCACCTGCTGTGGTTGTAATTTTACACTTGGAAACTTTCTGTTGCGTTTTTATACTTGGGCGCTGTGATCTAAAATTGGTAGCCAATTCCCTGCAAGTGTCTTTCTCTGGAGTGTGTGACACAATCTCTGATAGCTGCTAAAAGTTGAGTTTTCACAGAGCAAATGAAGCGTTTTGGAAGGCAGTGTGGAGTGTCATGTAAAACCATATTCTTGCTATGCACGCTTATGGTTTTGATGGGTGTGAACCACTTGATGACTGAAGTGGTCTGGGAACAGTCATTAAGTCACTAGTGGCATGCGGTGTTGGGAAGTATTTGTCTTGTTTTTACATATGTCCCCGGTTTCCAAGGCAAAAACTATTCTCGCAGGACCTCCAAATGACTGTGTTTCTCCATTTTCTTTACCCAATTTGTTTTTCCACTATTTTTTTTCCCTTTTAATCCTGATCGCGATCTGAGATCTGGATCACCAAATAATCTCCATTGCCAGGTACTTGGACTCGCTAACCTTCCAGCCCAATATATGGACAGCCACTTGCCTCTCTCAGCCACAAATGCCATGGGAACAGGGCTGTTGCTTTACGGCCCCGTTCTGAAGGAAATTTCCCCAGTCATCATTCCACAGGCTCTCACGGGGTCTCTGAGAAATGTGCTCATCTTCTAGAAGGATCTTTTTTTTTTTACTTGTGATAGCCTGAACATCAGTCTTTGGATAGCAACTGTTTTGACTGTTGTGATCAACAGATTTGACAGCTCACCCATTTATTCATCTGCTTACTTATTCATGCAACAGGACTTATGAGTTTGCTGCATGTTATTATTAGACTTTACTAATGGCTGTCAGAAATTGCAGGAAATCTTGCTGGAGGATTGCACTAAAGACCTAGCAGGGAAATCATAAGAAGTGTGAATTAATCACCTTTCTAACGCTTGGGAGTGAACTAGAGAACTGAAGGGGGAAAAAAAAGAAATGAAGAGAAACCAAGGGTCACATTCCTCCTCAAATTTGACTTACCGAAGTCTCTCTTAACCCACCTCTACTCAACAGGTTAGCTGGACTATTTAGGGGCCTCACTCTCCATTGCCCTGGAAAACATACTGACTGGGGCCCAGAATTGGGCTTATGGCTGGAAGACCCCCTCCTGTTTACCCAGGCATGTCTGCCCCTGCTTGGTTTGTGTGTCACCCAGGCTGGAGTGCAGTGGTGCAAACACAGCTCACTGCAGTCTCCATCTCCTCGGCTCAAGAGATCGTTCTGCCTTAGCCTTCCCGGTATGACTACAGGTGCATGCCACCACACCCAGCTAGGATTTTTTGTAAAGACAAAGTCTTACTCTGTTGCCCAAGCTGGTCTGGAACTCCTGGCCTTAAGTGATTCTCCTGCTTCAGCCTCCCAGAGGGTTGGGTTTGCAGGCATCAGCCACCATGCCTAGTTCATTTATATCCTTTCCTAGATAGTTCTCGGCTGTTAAGAACTTGTTCTAATATTGTATAATTTGTTTAAACATTATTTCAATTGAGTACAAATTGGAAGAGAATGAATGAATGAAAAGTATATTGAATGCTTGTGAAAGAATCACCAGTCCTAACCCTCCACAGTCCACAATTAACTTACATATGCAAGGACAATACGTTACAAACAGATACAGTTCTCAGCTGTTTTTTTTTAAAGGTTAATTGTTAAGATTTTTAAAAGAGGGTTTAGGGTAAAGGTTCATATAATTCACAACACAGGCAAGCAACAGGAAGGCAAGTTCATAACAGAAGCTTCTACACACAACAGGTTAAAAAGTTCAAACAAGTAGTTATCAGAGAGATGCACATTAAAACTAGAATGTACTGTTTCATATAAAATTGGCAGATGAAAATCAAAATAAGACTCAAGGCTGCAAAGGATAGCGTGAGAGGGTCACTCTCATTCACTCTTGAAATGAGTCTGTACTGGAAAAATTGTCCTTAAAAGCAGCTGGTCCATATGCATTCAGAGCCCTAGAAACCACTGATTTCTTTAAGTCCAATTGTCCTACTCCCAACAACTTATCCTAAATAAGTAATTAGGAATCTGGTCAAAGATACATGAATAAAGACATTCATTATAGCATTAGTACAGCAAAAGATTTGAAGTCACCCGAATGTATTAAGTTAGGAGTAATATATGGTTGTGTGCGTATAAATATGTATTCAATATCTATTATCTCTACGTAACTATCTACATATAGACATATATATTTCTCAAATATACATGGAAATCACATAGTCATTAAAGATTGAATAGCTGAATAACAGTAAGTAATATGTGAACTGCTCTTTTTATCATTTAAAAAAAGAAGTTTATGAAATTATATATACAAAATGATGCTATTTTAAAAATTACTCTACAATTCATATTTATAAATTGAAAAAAGTAATAAGGAATCACACCAGAATGTTGGCCATGATGTTGAGACTATTTTTCTTTGTTTATATTTTCATTTACTTTTCTGATTTTCTGCAATGAACATATATGTATTATGTTTAAAAAAATATTTTATTTTAAAAAATGTAGCAAAATGTCCCCCCCACACACACACGCACGCACGTACATGCACATACGCATATTCCAGGAACAGTTGGTGATGCCTCCCAATCCAAAATCCAACCCTAATAGTTATAAGTGGCAGGTGTCAGAGAAAAGACACGTTTATGTACTGCGAAGAACACTGGGTGATTCTAATCTGGGTGGTCACATGATTCCACAAATATTTCCAAAAGCCTAACACCAGATTAATTTAATTTTTTACAAGGAAAAACACATATGACCGGGTTTACAGAACAACACATTTAAAGCCGATTATTGGATGGTGAATAATTTGCTGTTCCCTCCTTGTTCATTGGCCTTACAGACTTAAATTCTGTCAGTCCTTCCTTCCAGGCCTCAAGCCTCTTTTTTTGTGAATGACTAGGCCCCACCTATAGTCCTGATGACTTTAGCAAACTAGAATGAAAAGGCCTTATATGCTTCTCACAATTCAGTTCAGCCTATAGTTGATAATATCGTTCTAGGATTATTTTGTTTCTACTTTAAAACTGCAAAATCCTGAAACAAGAAAGTTACCAAAAAATACAGATGGATTTGAAAATGTCTGCAAATTCAATAACTGCAAAAATTCATCTGTGACTCACAATTAATTTTGTTTCCAATTAAGCAATCCAGAAGGCAGCTGAGTGTTCCTTTCGATCAACATCACTTAATTGCTTATAGTTTCTTTGTTTAATTATCCTGGTTTTTCCAAACACAACAGTTTGCTTTATTTGGAGTAATCTATACACTAGAGAATAAGAAATGGGTGAAAGAATACAGATTCATCTTTAATTCAGAGTTCCAAAGATTATAGCTTACACTTATCTACAGAAAAAAAAACTTTTTAAAAAAGAAATAGAAGTACTAAAAATTGTTCTTTTTAAAAATCAAGGCAAAATATTATTCACGCAACATAATATTTAAAAGTATAAGACAATCCTTAACAAAATGTCCCGTTTAAAATAGCCAGCTTTTAAGTCAAATAATCAATAGAAGCTGGAACGTTTGATTCAATTAAAAACTAAATAAGAAATCATGCCTAAAATAGAACTGGTAAGACAACTTGCCTTCTGCTCTGAAAAGGGCATGGGGGCTTTAGATAACCATATGTTTACTTGGAGTCAAAATGGGTCATGGCTGCCAAAAATAGTCAGAGTGATATTAAACTGCATTCATAAAAGTAGTGTTCGTTCCAAGGGTGATAATAGCCCCTTTGTTCCGTGCACTTGTTGGAGGGTGGCCCATCTGGGATACGGTCGCCGCTCTGACAAATGTGGCTGCCTGGGCAGAGGACTCGGTGTGCTGTCAGCCTGGAAGGCTAGTCAAATGATGAGCAGATGCGAGGGCTGGAAAAGGCCAGGGGAAGAGGGTGGCATGTGGAGGGTTGCCACGGAACAGGTGGACTCCGCCGACTGTGTGACTTCAGAGGCAGAACCAGAACCAAAGGATGGAACTTTACCAGGAGAAAGATTTCAGCTGCTTACAGCCAGGCCTTGTAGCTCCTAAAGAAAGCGAGAGCTGAACCCCCATCAGCTGTGGGGTGGGCGACCGTGGGGCCTCAGTGCTGCAACTTGGAGAGGCTTTGGCCCTATAAACTCATCTTTTCTTAGAAGAAAGGAAGCCCAAGTGTTTATTAGCAGAATTTTAGTGTTGGAAGAACCTTTAAAAGTCTTCCGAGATGACCTCCTCACCTTACAAATGAGAACAGTTATGATGAAATCACACCCAGGTAATTTAAAGGGTTTGTTGGAGACTGGGACCCACCTCTCCTGATCGCTAGGGCAGTGACCCTGTATGACCTCATAGCTTTACTTATTATTTTCATTGAAAATAAACAATATTTCTATCTCCACCTCGCACGTTGATATGGGATGTGGGTTGAATTGAGGAACAAATTCAGGGTGTCTAATATTTGCAAAGCAAGATGCTCTGCTCAGCGATAAGATGTGAATGAAAGGTCAACTAGTAAACTGTACTAACCCCGGACAGTGAAGAGTTTGTCCTCTGGGTGGAAAGAAGAGAAACTGTACACAAGGGAAAATAACCACATTGCAAGGCAATTTATGAGAATCAAGCAGTCGGTCTGGATGCCAAATGCCCTGGGAATTCCAAGGAGGAGAAGCTGGGCAGGAGTGGAGGAGATGAGACTTGGAGAGGGCTTTGCAGGAGGGAAGATTGGTTTGGGTTAGGAAGACCAATGGTAAGTATTCCTTGAACTATCGGTAAGCTGTCCGGGGTCCATCAGGTAGAAGTTTTCAAGAGTGAGCAGTTAAATCACGATACAGATAGCTGGGAAGGTATATGGGGGGACCCCAAAAAACATGGTACTATCTTTCGGAGGGCAGGCCCCTTGGAGCACAGACTTTCCTCCCAGATAAATGTTCTAGGAACCCTCTGGCATCCGTGGACCAGCTAGCGTTGTTGTGAGAGGCTGTGTCTGGTTTCAGTCAATTTTGGGGGAAGATTCTTTCATCATGTTTGCCCATTTCATGATGGGTGATTTACGTCAACAACCAGCTCACACCACGCTGAGTGTTCAGCAAGTTTTGACCCAAGACGGCATGACCCCCATGGCCCACCCTCCCTAGCCCCCCGATCTCTCCGAGTGACTTTTTTTTTGTCTCCTCAGATTTGAAAACTCCTCAAAGGGAAACGTTTTGCCGTTGCGCCTTGTCTAGCTAGAAGGAGATAGGTCTTACTGTCAAGGCAAAGTAGGGAATAAGTGGCATCCTCTGGCAGTGAAGGCAGATAGAATGATCTGGAATGATCAGATTCCTTCTTTGCCAGAGTTTTATTCTTAGAGCAAGAGCAGAACTGTAAGCTTAGACTTGACAAGCGGGCTCTCTTGCATGATACATCGTCTTTATCCAAACTGAGGACAGTGATGGACCACAACCCGTCATCATGGAGTAATCGCAGGAAGTACAGCTCCGGGTAAACATTCCAGCTGATTTTCAGAACAGGCCTTCTAGGGTGTCTGTAAAATAGC
>CAUYQG010108261.1:0-13220 GCA_963574415.1 Tarsius wallacei
CCCGCCCACCGCAGCCTCGGCCTGCTGGGCTCTGGCGATCCTTCCGCCTCAGCCTTCCAAGTAGCTGGAACTACAGGCGCGCGCTACCACGCCCGGCTAATTTTTTGATTTATTGTAGAGATGAGGTCTCGCCAAGTTGCCCAGGTGGGTCTTGAAGCCGCAGGCTCAGGCAATCCACTCACCTTGGCCTCCCAAAGTGCAGGATTACAGGCTGAGCCACCGAGCCCGGCCGGATTTTTAATTTTTAAAGTAGTATAATTCTAACCACTTCAGGGCATGCCACCCTCCACAGGGAGACCCAGAAGTTGGAAGCAGCTTTTCATCCACCTTCCAACAACGTCAGGGGCCTCAGTCCATGAGTCTGCAAGTTCTCTTGAGCCCATGAGAAATCTGAGGTCCCAGGCAAGCAGCAACCAGAAACCTAAGAAAATACAGCACTTCCAAGGACAGACAAGACCGAACCAGACACTGTGGACACTGGCGAGGAGAATTCAGATAAAATTCTGAAAATGGAACCCCTGGGGGACACAGCAGGGATATGCCTTTCCAGGGACCTCACAGGAAGGTCGAAGAAAACATGGGGGCAGGGCCAGACCCCACCAATCCTCATCCCCAGAACAAAAATTTCTGTGTGCTGGGGAGGAAGTTGAAAATCCTTCTACCCAAAGGAAGGCTGGAGCTTAGAGGAGGCCCCGAGATGCAGGATCTCCCGGAAGCCCCCACCCCGGAAGAACAGGACACAGCAGCAGCTACTGGGGAGGGGCCTGGCCTGGAGTGTGGGCAGTGAAAGAGCACCAAGGCTAGGGCAGGGCCTATGCAGGCACCCCAGGGGCACCAGGGCTGGGGCAGGGTCTATGTGGGCACCTAGGGGCACCAGGGAGGAGGCAGGGTCCATGCAGGCACCCAAGGGACACCCAGGGCTGGAGCAAGGTCTATGTGGGCACCCCAGAGACACCCAGGGCTAGAGCAGGATCCATGCAAGCACCCCAGCAGAACCCAGGGCTGGAGCAGGGTCCATGAAGACACCCAACGCACACCTAGAGCTAGGGAAGGGTCTACACAGGCACCCCAGGGCAGCCGAGGGCTGGAGCAGGGAGATGCAGTCCTCCAGGGCAGCCCAGGCAACATTCCACATTGGGTCAGCTGCCTCAGTAGTCCTGCTCCTCCATGGAGCCCACCCCTGCATTCCCTGGAGGCCCTGGGGCTAGGTGAAGCCCCAGTGAGGACCAGTAGGGGAGAGCCAGCTCCAGCCTCTCCCACCAGATGTGCACAGCAGTCATCAAACCCAGGGCCAGAGGCCCAAAGAGGGGTGGAAGGCCCTGACCTGAGTGTCAGGAACAGCCAGGGCCAGAGCTGGCATCTGGGAGAATCCACAGCACTGCCAGCTCACAGCCAGGAGCCAGGTCTCCTGGGTGAGTCAGTGCGACCAGGGTGGGGAAGAAGGGGGTGTATATCATATACCCACCAGCCAGACACACTTCACCTGGTGACAGCTGGACCCAGGGGAGACCCAGGAGGCCTCAGGCAAGACCCAGCTGGACACAGGTACACATAGGTGAGACCCAGGAGGACCCAGGGGAGACCCAGCTGAATGTGGATGAGAGTCCTACCTTGGAAGAAGCTCTTCACCCGCAGGTAACTGACGCTGAGGCGCAGGACGGAAAGCTTGTCCAGCTTGGAGATGACATCAGGTGGAAACGGCAGCAGGCTGGCCAGGTGGTCCAGCTCTGCATTGAGGCGGTCCCGGTGCCGCTTGGAAGGGTTAGACTTCTCAGCCCCCAGGGCAGGCCTCCTGTGGGAGACGCCTCAGTCAGACAGGCTCCTCCACTGAAGCACCGGCCCCACGGGGTGGAAAGCTGCTCCCCAGGGGCATTCGAGCTGCCGCCAAGAGAAAAGTGCCAGCAAGAACTAGAAGTCGTCTGAAGACAACACACTGAAAAACCAAAATGTGCATTGTAAATGTAACTCAACAGAGAGAAATCAAGAACAAACTGGCGAGAGAACAGCTCAGGCGAGGACAAAGCACAGCACCCTGGCCGTGGGATGCTGGCACGCATCTTGACCTCTCGGATGGTTCCCTGAGGTGGGAGGAGGACATGCGACCCTTGGCTATCTAGGTAAAAGAGTGTGTGTGGAAAACCCCATGCTCATTCAGCGTCCTTCAGGGTCTCCCGGTCTTCAGGGTCTTGCCTGACACATGCCAGGAAAAGCATCTCACGGAATCTGCAGGCAAGACCTGAGACTCCTGACTCCACGCGTGAGCTTCTCCAACAAGCCTCTTGGGCCTTGCAGCTCCCAGGCTGTGCCTTGTGGTACAAGAGGCCCTCTGGTTTCACCGTGGCCTCTGCACAGAGCCACAATGAAACCAGAGCGGGGCTCAAGAGGGCTGATATGAGAATATTTGAGGACCTTCAGTGCAAAGAGCCTGGGTACCCGCCACTCCTAGGCCCAGCAGACGTGACTGTGGCCAGGGAAGGGACAGAAAATGCCCTCACTCAAATCTCTGAGGAGGCCATGGCAGACCTGCTCTACCCACAAAGAAGGGTCATCCTGCCAGGACTTCAAACCACGATGCCTAGGGACAGGTCCAGGGCCAACCTGCCTCAACATGACAGGACATTCATCTCATAGTTCACTCCACAGTGACCATACCCTTGACTATTATCTCACCTCACAGTGACTGTCCTTTTATCTCTCTCACCTCAGAGTGACTGATCCATTCATCTGACATCACAGTGACAGTGCCTTCATCCGACTCTCTCAAGTCAGCATAACGCTCCCTTCATCTGACCCTCTCATCTCAGAATGAATGTTCCCTTCATCTGACCCTCTCACGTTAGAGTGAGGGTCCCCTCACCTGACCCTACACCTCAGTGTGACAGTCCCCTTCATCTGACCCTCTCACCTCAGATTGATAGTCCCTTCATCTGACCCTCTCACCTAGGGGTGACAGTCCCTTCAGCTGACCCTCTCACCTCAGAATGACTTTCCCCTTCATCTGACCCTCTCAACTCAGAATGAGGTCTCCTAATCTGATCTTCTTACCTCTGTGTGACAATCTCTTCATCTGACCCTCTCACCTCAGCATGATGGTCCCTTCTCATCTGACCCTCTCATCTCAGAGTGACGGTCCCTTCATCTGACTCTTCCACCTCAGAATGATGGTCTCCTTATATGATGCTCTCACCTCAGCATGACGATCCCTTCATCTGACCCACTCAACTCAGAATGACTGTCCCTTTCATCTGACACTCACCGCAAAGTTACAGTCCCCTTCATCTGACCATCTCACCACGACTGACGGTCTCCTTCATCTGACCCTCTCACCTCAGCGTGACAGTCCCTTGATCTGACCTCTCACCTCAGCGTGACAGACCCTTGATCTGACCTCTCACCTCAGCATGACAGACCCTTGATCTGACCTCTCACCCCAGAGTGACGGTCCCCTCATCTGACCCTCTCACTTCAGAGTGATGGTCCCCTCATGACCATGCCCTCTCTGAGTGACAGTCCCCTCATATGACCTTATGGCCTCACAGTGACAATCTTCTTCTTCTGACACTACCACCTCACAGTGACTGTCCCCGTATGTGACCTTCTCATCTCACAGTGACAGTCTCCTTCATCTGGTCCTCTTAATCCCACAGAAACTACTTCACCTCATTCTAGATATCATCCACATATAATTGTGCAAAAGTAAAAATGGTAGCCAGTGCAGAGTCCAGTTCCTGGGAATGGTTAGGGAGACTGAGCAGAGTGCATTCAGGCAGAACCACAGAAATGGTCTGCCTGACTTACCAGACACCAAACCTCCAAAAAACAATAGGAGTCCCACCACTGTGATCTACCCTGCTGGCATCGTGGTACATCACAGTGGTGGGACTCCTATTGTTTTTTGGAGGTCTGGTGTCTTTTGTTCGGAAGTTCCTTATTTTTCTACTGTGTTTGCAGTTATAAATAAGCTGACAGCCTGCAGGCTACAAGTCTTAAACCATTCCTTCTATCAGAAACCCCACCACAAGAACCCTTCCCTTTCTTTGTCTAATAACCTACTCCATAAACCAATTACAAGTAGCCTCACAGCATCAAATCCAGAGCTACTCAGGTTTTATTTTTTTAAGCTGAGGTGTAATTCACATAACAAAACTATCCATCTAAAAGTGAACAGTTTAGTGGTATTTAGTGTAAACAAAGTTGTGCAACCACCACCTCTATCTAGCTCCAAACACTGTTATCATCACAAGAGAGCTCCCTTAACCTATTAGCAGTCTCTCCTGATTCCCTTTCCTTTAGACCCCAGCCACCAACAACATGCTTTCTGTCTTTATAGATTTGCCTATTAAGGATATTTAAGATAAGTGGAATCAACCAATATGTGACCTTTTGTGTTTAGCTTCTTTCACATGGTCTAATATTTTCAAGGTTAATCTATGTTGTACTATGTGTTAGTGCTTCATTCCTTTTTATGGCTGAGTAATATTCTAGTGTATGAATAGACCACATATGGATGTTTCGGTTGTTTCCTCTGCTTGGCTATTGTGAATAAAGCTGCAGTGAACACCCATTTAGAAGATTTTGTTTGAACATATGCTTTCAATTCTCTTGGGTATATAGCCAGGAGTGGAATTGCTGGGTCATGTTAATTCTATGTTTAATTATTAATTTTTGAGATAGGATCTTGCTCTGTCACCAACACTGGAGTGCAGTGGCACAATCATATCTCACTGCAGCCTCAAACTCCTGGGCTCAAGCAATTCTCCCACCTCAGCCTCCCTACTAGCTAGGACTACAGGTATACAGCATCACACCCGGATACTTTTTTTTTTTTTTTTTTGGTAGAGACAGAGTCTCAATATGTTGCCCAAGCTAGTCTCAAACTCCTGGCCTCAAGCAATCCTCCTGCCTCAGCCTCCCAAAATGCTGGGATTACAGGCATGAGTGACCATGCCTGGCCTATATTTAACTTTTGGAGGAACCACCCAACTGCTTTCCACAGTGGCTACACCAGTCTACATTCCCACCAGCAAAGTACAAGGGCTCCAGTTTCTCCACACCCTTACCTACACGTATTACTTTCCTTTTTTTTTTTTCTGAGTTGGATTCTCACTCTGTTGCCCAGGCTGGAGTGCAGCTCACAGCCACCCCAGCGTCGACCTGCTGGGCTCCGATGATCCTTCCACCTCAGCCTTCCAAGAAGCCGGAACTACAGGCGCACACTACAATGCCCGGTTAATACTTTCCTTTCTTTAATGGTGGTCATTCTGGTGGACCGAAAGTGGCATCTCCCTGTGGTTTTGCTTTGCATTTCTCTAATGACTAATGATGTTGAGTACTGTCTCATGTGCTTGCTGTCCACTGGTGTATCTTCTTTGGAGAGATATTGTTGCTAGTCCTTTGCTCAGTGTTACATTGACTGTTTGTCTTTTTGTTCTTGAACTCCAAGAATTCTGTGTGTTCGGGCTATGAGACTCCTGCCGAGTATGTGGCCTACAATATTCTCTCCCATTCTATGAATTATTTTTGGTCGCCTTTACACTTTCTGGTTTTTTGTAATGTGGCACCCACCAAAAATGACTCAAGCTGCTAGCCAGAGAATAAACAGGAAGGAGAACCTGGGGATAAACAGGACCATGCTAAAGTGCACTGGCACGCCCTGGCCAGAGGAGAGGCTCACCTGCCAGGGAAGGACACTTGTGGCCTCCCCAGAAAGCAAGGGGATGCCTGATTGCCAGGTAGCCATCGAGGGAGGTCAGGGAGGGACACCAGGAAGATGGGCGAGGCAGCCGATGGCCAGCAGCAGCAGAGAGGGTGGTCTACGGACACACGACAGGTGTGCGCAGGCACTGGAGCAATGCCCTGCCAGGCCACGCAGCACCTTCACCCAGTCCACATGGCTGTGCTATGGTTTGAGTGTTCGTCCCCTCCAAAACTCCTGTTGAAACTTAACCTCCCCTGTGGCAGTACTGAGAGGTGGGCTTTTAAGAAGTGATTGATCACAAGGGCACTATGACCGGGTTACTATAGATCCATAGACGGGCTCGTGGGGTCAAGGGCTAATGAACCAATGGGCTTGTGGGGTCAAGGGCTACCACGGGAGGGGAGCTGGTGGCTTCATAACAGAAGGAAGAGCGACCCGAGCCACCTGCTCCACTGCCTCGCCGTGTGACGCCCTCGACCTCTGGACTCAGAGTCCTGCCCGCAAGACGGCTTCACCGGATGCAGCCCCTTCCCATGGACTTCTCAGCCTCCACAACTGTGAGAAATAAATTCCTTTTCTTATAAATCATCCAGTTTCAGGTATTCTGCTATAAGCAACAGAAACAGGCCAAGACAGACTTTGTCCTCAAGGTCTCATGTGTCCTCCTTGCCTCCAGTCCACGTCTGTGGGTGCCTGCCTGCCCGCCCTCACATGGACCTCTGGTGCTTATACCTTCCCTTGGCTGCCTCAGCACCCAGTGCCATCCCCACCTGGGCAGGGCCTCTCTGCATCATGGCCAGCTCAGATCCCACCCCACGTAGAGCTGTCTCCCCTCGAGGGTGGGGCCTGCCACCCAGCTGAGCCGTGGCTGTTCTCTGCCTCCCCCGAGGCCTTCTTGCCTGGCACCAAAGGGGAGGGCCATTTCCTGGTGAAGCAGAGGGTGTTCAAGGAGCTTCACTCCTCCAGATATTCTCAGAGTGCCTGATGGCCCTGATGCAGGTGCCACCACCAGCCCCCACCCCCAGCTCCATGAGTGAGGACCTACACAGGTGGGCAGAAGGGGTGGGGGCTGCCACCATGGGGCTGGGAGGAGGGGATGCTGGCCACGGGCTGAGGTGCAGGAGCCAGTGAAGAGGCACAGGGAAGATGCTCCAGCTCACTCCAGGATGGCGGAGACTCGGCAGGTGGTGATGGGGGCCAGGGAGTTCAATCCAACACCCTCAGCACAGAAGCAGGTGGGGGAGGCAGCAAGCCAGCTGGCGGGAAGGAGAGTTACAGAGGATGCCTCGAGGCACCAGAAACGAAAGTACCTGAGGATCAATCCAACAAAAGACGCCAGGGCTATACAATGTCACTGGAAAAACTTTAAAAGACCAAAATAAACAGAAAGAATACTGTGTTCTTGGATTGGAAGGCTCATTATTGTTAAGATGGCAATTCTCCCTCAAACTGATCTATATATTCAGTGCAATCTAATTCCAACAGGAATTTTTACAGAAATTGACAAAGTGATTCTAAAATGTACATGGAAAAGCAAGAGACCTAGAATAGCCAGCTAAAAAGGAGAATACGGTGGGAGGACTTATCCTACTGATTTTAAGCCTTCTCTAAAACCACAATATTAAAGATGCTTTGGTTAATAGAGAAAACATAGAAATATAGACGAACAGAATAGAGTGAATATAGAAGTAGACACACATTTTTCATTGAGTCTATTCATTTTACATTATTCCACACAGATACTAGAGCAATTCAATAGGGAAAGGAAAGTCTTTTCAATAAATGGTGTGAGAGCAACTGTATATCCATGAAAACAAATGAACTAGCCTCACACAACATCCAAAAATTAATTCAAAATGGATTATATAGCTAAATACTATAAAGCTTTACAAGTTAGCATGTGCAAAAATCCGAGCCTTCAGAGTAGTCATGGGCCTCTTAGAACACAAAAAGTACAAAAAGTTAATAAAGCGGTCTTCATCAAAAGTGTTAAAAATATCTTTTGAAAGAATATTAAGAAAATGAAAAGTCATCAACTGGAAGAAACAAGGGCTTGCATCCAGGATATGTGAAAAAACCAAAAAACAAACAAACAAACAAAAAGAAACCACACTTGCAACTCAATACTATAAAAAAAACAAACCAATAAGAATAAAGGCAAGTTATTTGAACAGACACTTCACCAGAGAAGATATATGGATGATGAGTAGGAACATAAGAATTTATTCAACACCATTAGTCATCAGGGAAATGGAAATCAAACCCCTGATGAGACACCACCAACCCATGAGGATGGCCCAGATGAAAAAGACTGGCCATGACAAGTACTGGTGAGAACAGAGAGAGCTGGAACCCTCCTGCGCCGTCGCTGGGAACATGACATGGTACAACTGCTTTGAAAAACAGCTAGATGGATTCTTAGAAAGTTAACATGCACCGAGAGGAAAAAAACATACACCAATACAGACTTGTACAAAAATGTTTGTGGCAGCTTTATTTGTGACAGCCCACAACTGGGAATGTCCAAAATGCCAGCAAACCTGGCATATCCATGCATCTGCAATAAAAGGAGCACACTTGATGCAAACAGATACGGACGAGTCTAGAATCACTATGCCAAGAGAAGGCAACCTACAAAGACAGGTGCACATGCCCAGCAGCCCCCCACTAAGTTAGCACCACTGCCTTCACAAAGGTGCCCACGCTTGACATGCCAGCCTCCTCTACCTCCCTGCACCTTGCCTTTTGGCACACACAGCCAGGACTTGTGATTGCAGCAGGTGTGCGTGTCTGGGTCTGAGACACCGAAGCCACTCCTGGCTTTCGTTACCCTGCAAATCAGCTTTTGTCTTTTGTTCTTTTCCTATTATTTTTTCCTCTTTTTCTCAAGTGCTCAGAAGTTTTAAATTTAAACATATACATATTATTTTTTAAAGAACGTGTTGGAAGACATAATGGGAATATTCTGATATAAATCTGAAGCAGATTACATCTTTCTAATCATGATGTAAAATTAATTAGCCACAAAGAAAAGATCAATAAATTCAACTTCATACATGTTCAGTTTTTTCCCACATGGCAAAGAACACACAAGTAAAATCAAAACTGGGGTAAAATATTGAAACTTGTTCAATAATTAATTTCCTAGTTCATAAACCAAGAAGGACAAACACATAAATGATCTAATTTTTAAGATGAGCAAGAGATAAAACATAGATGGCTCACAGAAAAAGAAATACAAAAAGCTCTTAGGCCTCACTTGTGATCAGAGGATGCACATTCAAATCTCCCAAGTTGGGAACACACCATGTGCCAGGCCCGGGGAGGAGGCACAGATGAGGACTTAGGTGGGTACAGCTCTCGCACTGGGAAGTTTGGTTACAACTGCGACATCACACATGCTCCTCCCCTTTGACAGAGCAACTCCACATCTAGGTACTTACCCTCCCCACGCATGAGCGTGGGATATGGGACTTGATTCCACCCTCCCTGCAAGATTGTAACGTGTTACTGTTTCATGGATTCAGAAAGAAGACAAGAGACCCCGAGTCAGAGACAAAGTGCTTACGACTCAGGCAGTACGGGCTGCAGTGTATCGTCATTTACCCTGTGTCTCTACGTCCCATGGGGGACGCAAAAGGTCCTAACTGGTGCTGCATGTGCAGTGGATTTGTGCTGTGTCCAGGAACACTGAGCTTCAGGAACCCACCACGTTTATAGGGGACTGTCAAAAAGGTACCCTGTCCCAAAGGGAAGCGTCATCTTATCCCTCAAACCCAACCCTGAGAGTCCAGGTGAAGAGCCGTCAGGGCCCGTGACTTTGGAGTAACCAACACAAACATGCCAGCAAGCTCAGTATCTGCGACGGCTTTGGCCAACAAGCACTGGCAGAAGGCTGGCAAACAAACCTCAGCATGCCGCTACATTGCATAGCCAAAATGGGGTGTGTGGCTGGGGGATGATTGCTAAGGAGGACAGCAATGTGCACAAAGCTGGAATTCATATGCCAAGGCAGGAAGCCTATAAACTGAACATGCACATTTGCTACTTCATTCACAAAATATCTCAGGAGCGATTCACCAGAAACTGTCAAAATCAGATGCCTTCAGGCAGGGCCAGGTTAAGAAGCCGACCGAGTCTTGAATTAGGCGAACACACCACCTGCTCAAAGCATTGATCAGCAGGTGAAAGGCAGATGCCTGGTGCCCAGAAAACTCACTGCCTCAGGCTTTTGCATTGGAACAAAAACACAGTAAAAGCAGGGAATCTAGTTCTGATTCTTCCCTAGACTGCCCCACCACAAAGGCCACTGTATTTGCAGTCACGTGACAAACCTATGCCTTTTCCTTGTTTAATGTGATAAATATGTCGCTGCCACGAGTCTCTCACATCACATACTCAGGTACACATCCCACCGCCACCCCCGAGAAGACAGTCATGGAAACACCTCAGCCCTTCTCTGGCTCCTCCTACATGCAGCTGGCTCTGTCCTCCCTGGCCCCCAGAATGCTGCCTCTTCCCTGCAGTCCACTAGCACTTCCTGAATCCTGGTCCCCAGTTCCATCTGAGCCCTGCAGTGCTCAGAATGCCCCAAGGCCACACAATCATGTCAGGCAAAAAGACCACCTTCTGCGGTCCAGGCCCCAACAGGTCGACCTCAGCTTCACAGTGAGTGTGTGTGTCGGGGGGTGGTTGCCACTTGCACAGAATCCTGCAGCCACTGAAGGCCAGGAGGGCACTTCCATCCAGACCCAGACCCACACACACACAGCCCTCACATGGAGTCTCACATACACTCACACATAGCCTCACACACCCAGCTGTGTCACACACAGGGAAGTCACATCCACAACTGCGCCGTACATGCTGCTGTGTCATGCAACTCATTCCCCAGTCCATGGACCCCTCTGGAGCAGCCGGGCACTGTGCCCCCCTGAGGGTGCCACTCCTTTGCTGCCCTCCCCACAGGCGGTTGCCAAATCCCAGTCATTGCTGCCAGCACCACACACCGCCCGGCTTGGCCAGCCCAGACTCTACAGGGCCCCGCCACAGGCAGGCAGAGGGACCCAGAGCACAGCCTTTGTGTCCCTGGAGGGTGGGGTCCTGGGCCCTAGACCCTCCTCCCCACTCTGACTAAAGCTCCCAAAGGCCCACAGGCCCCTGTCGCGTGTGGTGAAGTCTCAGAGGTTCCAGTGGTGTCCACCCTGGGGCTGTTGGAGAGACTGAAGGTTCCAACATGTGGACGCATCCCTGATCCACGAAGGCCATCACCTGACCCTGCCCTCGCCCTCCCCCGGGGATCAGGACAGCAGCCAGCAAGCCCTGGCAAGTTCACGAGGGATTCCCCCCCACCCCCCACCCCGGTGAGCTGGGCCACCCAGGCCCGCCTACACGGGTGGATCCCATGCGGCCTGGCTCCCCTGGGATGTATCTGCTGGTCTCTCACATCAGGCACAATGGCGCCACAACAGTGTCACACCGACACCAGGAAGCCTGCTGAAACCTTTTCCTGGCTCACTTTGTTCCTAAAAGTCACTATTTTCTATGAAAACTCAAACACTTCCCGCTTTGTGGTGACAGTCAGCAAAAGTGGAAGACACGTTACTGTTTCTGAAGGGGTTTCCGGCGTTTCCTCCCCGCATACATGCACTCCCCTGGTGGAATCATCATCTTGGGTCCTGGAAAACAAAGGGAGCATGTTAGTCATGTGAGCAACCCCACGTGACCCCCCCCACAAGTGCCCACCATGACGTCTCAAAGCCACAAAAGGCAGGAGCACGACCGAGGCCCACTCTGCTGGGGTGGGTGCCCCGCTGTCCCAGCACACCCCACACAGCTCTGGCCAGGGCAGGGTTCCTGCTGACTGCGATGGTCCCAGCAGGGCCTCCTTCTACCCTTGGGCCTCTTGTGCGCAGAAAGAGCTGGAAGGACCCAGTGGGGTCACCGCCCCTTGGCTGGGACACTTGAGCACCACCCAGTAAGTACGGGCCAGGGCCACTTTCTTGTCTTCCTGAGACAAGGTCCCACCCTCAGTCCTCCCTTGGTGCCAGGTGGTTCCTGTCCTCTTCCCGAGAAGGGCCTGCTCAGCACACGACGGAGGGAGACAGATGTCCCAAGCTGCTGTCAGATGGCGAACCATCACACAGGTGGGCATGGGGCCCTGGTCAAGACACTGGGCAGCCTGCTGCCTTCAAAGCTCGTCACCTTCGAGAGGCACACGGGGCCGTGTGATCTCCTCCTGTGGTGTCATCTACTGGTGGCATTCGTGGAGGGTCTTCTTCCTCTTCTCCTCCCTGCCCTTGATGACCTTGCGCTTGGGGCCAATGGACTTTCTCGTTCCCACGTAAAATTTTACTTGACTCTCCGTGCTGGGCTTCTACTTAGGTCACTAACTCACAGCACCCTGAGCCCAACTGACCACACCCACTGGCCACCACCAGCAGTGCTGGACACAGGCACAGGCATCCGAGCAGAGGTCCCCAAGGAGCTGTCCACCATCTGTTCCCCAGGCTGGTCAGTTCACCTATGCCCCAATCCAGGGAGGACATTCATCCTTCTTGTCGCGGAATGTCGACTTTTTCATGCAGGGAGGACTTCTGCAGCAACCACCCCATGCCAGGCTCTGAGCCAAATGCCTTGGAGAGGAGGTTAAGAGCCCTCATCTGACAGCAAGTGTGGCCACCTGGAAGACAAGGCCGACTCAAACACCCAATTTCTACCCTGTGTGGAAAGGGCCCGTAAGAACATCAGAACAAGTGTCATGCACTGACTCTGAAAATAAAGAAATAGGTAGGTAGAAAAAGATGCACCATACAAACATGAACCAAACGAAGCCAGAGAGGCTCTATGAGTATCAGAGAACACTTTGGAACAAGGAATATCACCAGGGACAAAGAGGTGTATCACAGAATAAAAAGCGGTCAATTTTCCAAAAAGACAAGGCCATCCTACATGTGTAGGTACCTAGGAACAGAGCTTCAAAGTGCATGAAACAAGGTCAGGTACAATGGCTCATGCTGGTAATCCCAGCAGTTTAGGAGCACTGAGGCAGGAGGGTCTCTTGAGCCAGGAGTTTGAAAACAGCTTGGGCAACATAGTGAGACCTTGTCTCTATGAAAAATTTAGTTGGATGTGGTGGCATGCACCTGTAGTCACAGCTACTTGGGAGGCTGAGGCAGAAGGATCACCTGAGCCTAGGAGGTCGAGGCCAAGATGAGTCATGATTGTACCACTACATTATAGCCTGGGCAATATAGTGAGACCCCAACTCAAAAAGATTCATGAAGCAAAAACTAATAAAACTGAAAGAATGATCATAAGAGACATCAACATTGCTATCTCAGCAACCAAAAGAACAAGTAAACAAAGTCAGTAAGGATACAGAATAACCAAATTCATAGAGACAGACAGTAGAAGAGTGGTTACCAGGGGCCAAGAGAGTGGGAAGTACGTGTTTGATGGGCACAGAGTTTCAGGTGTTTCTTTATTTTTTATTTTTTCCTGAGTTGGGATGTCCCTCTGC
>CAUYQG010108265.1:0-34199 GCA_963574415.1 Tarsius wallacei
AAATGGTGCTCACAAAACTGGCTGACCACGTGCAAAAGATTAAAACAAGTACCATACCTGTCACCATACACACAAATCAACTCTAAATGGATCAAAGACCTAAACGTAAGACTTCAAACTAGAAGAACCCTAGCATATGCAAGAGACACCTTTATGGAAATTGGAACTGACAACCAATTCCTGATTCAAACCCCAAATGCCCATGCCATAAGAGATAAGATAGACAAGTGGGACCTCATCAAACTGATAAGCTTCTGCAAAGTCAAAGAAACCATCAAGAGAGCGGGGAGACAGCCCACAGACTGGGAAAAAATATTTGCCAACTCTATGTCTGACAAAGGTCTAACATCTAGGATCCAAAAGGAACTCAAACGTGCCAAAAAGAAAAAAAAAAAAAAACCCAACCTCATTATAAAGAGAACAAAAGATATGAATAGACACTTCTTAAAAGAAGACATATGAGCAACCAACAGATAACATTAAAAAATGCTCAGCCTCACCAGTCACTAAAGAAATGCAAGTTGCTCCTAACAAATTGGCTAATTGAGAATTGATAGGCTGTTACTTCTGAGATTCGTTACAAAGAGGCTATGCTTTTGTTTTGGGTACCCTCTCTTGTTCCCTCTAAGGACAGCCAGTTGCCATTCTGTGTGCTGCTCACATAAGAAAGAACTGGCTAACAATCATTGTGTCTCTGGCTAACAATCATTGAGGCCCTGAGGTGTGCCAATAGGCATAAGTGTGAGCTTGGAAGTGGATCCTCACCCAGTTGAACCTTGAGATGCCTGCAGCCCGAGCCTATACCTTAACTGCAGCCTGTAAGAGACCCTGAGCCAGAGGCACCCAGTTAAGCCACATTCATATTTCTGACCCACAAAAATGATTTAGGGAATACACATTTGTTATTTTCAGCTGCTTTCATTTTGGAGTATGTTGTTATGAATCAATGAACAATGAACACATATATAAACAGAAAATTCATGTATGTTCATACATGAACTTACATGAAAATTCATAATGTTCAACAAACATTTTAAATCAACTTAACAAAATGCAATGGAATATCTTGAGATACACTATTTTAGATGAGAAAAGGCAAGTTGAAGAACGATATGGATAATGTGATTTTAATATTAAAAAAAGATATGTGTATTTTGTGTATATGTGACTAAATAACAATATTTCACCTACAAAAAACACAACAACCTGTTGACACTGGACTATTAGAGTCAGAGGGAGGGCATCAGGCAGGAGGGAGACTCAGAGTAATTTCATTTTGTAATTATGCATTTCTATATTGCTTAAAATTTTATAAACAAGATGTATCCCCCCATTCTTCATTGTTATAAAGGAAGGCCTGAGGCTGGGCAATTTATAAAGAAAAGAGGCTAGTTTGGTTCCTGGTTCTGCAGACTGTACAGGAACCAACATCTGCTTGGCTTCTGATGACCTCTCAGGAGGCCTACAATCATGACAGGAGGTGAAAGAGGAACATGCTTGTCACGTGGCAAGAGAGGAAGTAAGAGAGAGAAAAGGTGATGCCAGGCTCTTTTAAACAATCTATCAGTTCTCACCTGAACTATACAGCAAGAACTCATTCAATACTGGGGGAGGGCCCAAGCCATTCACGAGAGGTCCATGCCATGACCTAAACACCTTCCACTAGGCCCCACCTACAACCACGGGGATCACACACCAACATGAGATTTGGAAAGGACAAACATTCAAACTATATCATAAGAAAATGTGTTAAGATTCAAATTTCAAAACAAAAATTGCATTTAAACAGATTAAGAAATAATGTACTTGTGATTTTGTTGTTTTTGAAATATATGCAAAGATCACCATTTTACTGAAGGAAAAAAAAGCCTATTAAAATGTTTAAGAATGGATCTATGTGAGTATGTCTGACAATTAAGTTCGTGAACTCACCCTAGATAAAGTGTTACATACCACATTGCTGAATATCACTGCAGTCACCTTCAAAGTACTCTGCTTGGGAAGCTATTCACCAATGACAGTGCCTAGTCCACCCGTTAAAGCAATTTTGGAATTCTTTCTGGAATGGCCATCAGAGCTGTCATTGTATTACCCTTGATGTCTTGAATGTCATCAAGATGTCTTCCTTTCAATATTTCCTTTGTCTTTGGGTAAAGAAAAATGTCATTGGTGCCAGATCAGGTGAGTATGGAGGATGTTCCAATACAGTTATTTACTTACTGGCTAAAAACTCCCTCATAGACAGTGATGTGTGAGCTGGTGCATTGTGATACAAGAACTCCTTTGGGACCATTTTTGCACACACCTTTTTCATGCCAAGATTTTCAGTTAAGATTTTCCTGTTTCTCTATCGATGTTTATTTGGTCTGCTGTGCTTCTCACAGTCAGTCAATGATCTTGACACACAATTTGACGAATTTTTGCAATGTTTTTGTCAGTTCTGCTCGTTATTGTCAGTCCTGACCTCCCTTCATCTGTGATGCTTTTGGTCCCCTCAGAAAAACATTTAATCCATTTGTATACTGTCATTTTCTTCATGGCATTATCCCAGTAAACTTGGACCAATACATCCCTGTCACTCTAATTCAAGCTCCAACATTCTTGCGACAGCACACAAAAACATGCAGCAACAGTAATGAATGCCACTCAGCAAGACACTGCTACATATCGACATGAACACAAATGTGAGACACTGATATACCAAGGTTATAAAACCTTACCAAGTTGTTTGTACAGTGCTGCCAACGTAAGTGCACAGTGGTAAGTTTGTGAACTTAATTGTCAGGCCTTGTGTGTATCAGTGTTTGTTACTGTGTACTTCAATGTTTCAAATTCTATCACCCTAAATATTCATGGACTTGGAATCATACTGATTAGGATCAAATCCACTTTCTAAATGCACAAACTTAGGCAAAACAATTAATCTCCTCTTTCATTTTCTTCATCTGTGTACTCATGAGACTTAAATATGATGACTTGATCCAAAGCAAATGTTAGGTAATTTTAATAGTTTCATTTTTTGTGGGCATTAGTTTTTTTGAAAGCACTAAAGACTGTAATGTAAATGGCTGTTTATTGACATTGAATGACATTTAGTATGTATTACTGATAAATAAAGATAAATTATGAAATTATAAAAAAGGGCAACATCTTATTTTTTGAAATAATATTATGACCGTACTTTTAGAGGCAAAGCAACAGAAATGGCAAATATCTGGGTAAATATAATAGAATATTTATCTCCATTTAAGAAGTCATTAATTTTTTTAACTGATGAAAGAAAAAATATATAATATTGTTTGATGAGATTTCAATGAATGTAGATAAAATAAATAAGAAAACTATAGCCTTAAAAGAGGAGAATAAGGGAATCCTTAATGTGGTAACATTGCCTGATACAAATCATTTGAAGTAGTAAAATACTGATTCTAAATAGACATGAAACATCAAAGACTGTAGATAGTTTCAGAACAACCAGTAAAAATGTTATATAAAAACATAAAGTCAAAAGTAAAATAGAAAAATTAAGTTGGAGTGCCATATATTGTTCAAATAAGCCAAAACAACTGGATAAAAAAGTGGTATATATACACAATGAAATATTATGCAGCCATAAAGAAGGACAAACATATGGACTTCACAGCAACTTGGAAGGATTTAGAGTCTGTCATACTCCGTGATCTATCACAGAAACAAAGAACAGAGTACCACATTTTCTCACTCATAAGCGGACCCTGAACATTTACCATAATACTATAAGAAAGGGATTGGCAGGAGCAGGATACTGCTGGGAGGGGGAGAGGGAGGTGCGGACCAACATCAATAAGGGTACCTGATCTCAAGCCAGGTAAAGTGGGGACCAAAGGGAGGTTCAAACTTTGCCTGGACGATGACCACTTGTATACCTAATCCTGATTTATACCCACATCTTTAAAAGAAAACTGAAAAAGAAAAAAAAAAAGAATCTTGGGCATTAATGGAAAAACCAGAACCAATTGTAAAGCATAATTCCTGCACAAACATGCAGTACGTGTGGAGTTGTGATCATTCCTTCAATCTCTCATACCAGAGAAAACCTAGAAAATTTGTCCGTTGTTTGAATTCCCATGCACACTCCTCCCAAATCCTGCTAAAACATTCCTGTGTTTATACATATATTCATGTAAAGTGCAAGCAGACACCCAAGCTCAGCTTCTTGAAAATATGGTTTGAGTTCTTTGAGTCAGTTTTGGCTCCTGATGCAAGTAAAAAGTATGGGTCCACAGCTTTGTGGCTCCAATTTTAACAACTAAAAAACCACAAGCCAGCAAACAAACAAAACAAATAAGTCAAAACAAGTCAAGAAATGGGAAACAGAGGAATGAAAATCAGAGGGGACAAACAGAAAATAAGTAATAAGATAAAAAATGGTAGCTCTAAAGCCAAATATTACAACAATCACATTAAATGCAAATGATCTAAACACACCAATTATATAAGATTGTCTAGTTTCAATTTTAGTAAAAGGGGTGTTGAAGTTTGAATAAATTTTGGATTTGTTTACTTCTTTTAGTTCTGTTTTACACTGTGAGACGGTTCATCCTTATTTTACAGATGAAGAAAATGAAATAGAGGGAGATTAAATGTTTTGCCTAAGCTTGCACACTTAGAAAGTAGATTTGACCCCAATCATTGTGACTCCAAGCCCATGAATATTTAGGGTGATAGAGTTTGAGACTGTTTTTTTCACATATTTTGCAACAATGTTGTTTTATGCATACACATCTACAATTCCTATGTCTCTTTGGTGGATTGATTCTTTTATTATTATGCAATTGTCCTTTCTGTGTCAGGTAATTTTCTTTGCTTTGAAGTCCACCTTATCTGATGAAAATATGCCCACTCCTGCTTTCTTTTGATACATTTTGCCTGGTGTATCTTTTTCCATCCTTTTATTTTCAAACAACTTATATCGCACTTGAAGTGAGTTTCTTGTAGACATCATGAAGTTGAGTCAAGGTTGTTTTTTTTAAATCTACTTTGTCAATCACTGTCTTTTAATTGGTGTATTTAGGTTATTTACTCTTAATAGAATTACTAATGTATAATAGCATAAGTATGTATTTTATTTTATTTTTTCTGTTTGTTCCCTGCCTTTTTTGTTTCTGTTTTCTTTTCCCTGATTTCCTGTGAGCTACTTAACGCATTTTATTTATTTATTTGTTTGTTTTCCTGTTGAAAGTACTTTTTTTCTATTTTGAAATTTTATTTTATTCATTTTTATTGATATTCATAGTTGTACATATTTTGGGGCGATATGTGATATTTTGATACATGTATACAATGCGTTATGATCAAATCAGGGTAATTAGGATATCAATTCCTTCAAACATTTATCCTTTCTTTATGTTGGGAATATTATAATTCTTGTCTTCTGGCTATTTTGAAATACACAATAAATTATTATAACTGTAATTTTTCTATTGTACTATTTACTAGAATTTATTCCTTCTATCTAGCTATAATTTTGTACTTATTAACTAACTTCTTTTCATCCCCTTTTCCCCGCTTCCCTTCTCAGTCTCTGGTAACCATCATTCTACTCTCTACCTCCACGAAATCCACTTTATTAAGCTCCCAAATATGAAGTGAGAACATGGGATATTTTTCTGTCTTTGCCTGGCTTATTTGACGTAACATAATGACCTCCAGTTTCATCCATGTTGTTGCAAATGACAGGATTTTATTTTTTATGGCTGAATAAAACTCCATTGCGCATATGTACCACATTTTCTTAATCCATTCATCCATCTATGGACACATAGGTTGATTTCATATCTTGGTTGTTGTGACTAGTGCTGCAATAAATGTGAAAGCGTAGATATTTTATCAGTGTATTTATTTCCTTTATTTTGGGTATATACCCAGCAATGGGATTGTCAGATCATATAATAGTTCCATATATAATTTTTTGAGGAATCTCTATACTGTTTTCCATGATGGCTGTACTAATTTACATTTCCACCAATAGTGTAAGAGTGTCTCCCATTCTCCACATTCTTTTGCAGCAGTTTGTAATTCTTTCTGAGAATAACTATTATAACTGCGAAGAGATGAAATCTCATGTATACATAAAAATAGCTAAAGTAAAAATATTGTATGTGTGTATATATATATTTCATTACTTTCTGTTGTTGATATTTTGCCAGCTCAAATAAAATGTAGAAAACTTATTACCCTTTATGACCCTTTGCTCTTTACCATTTGCATAGAATTGTCTTAAATATTTTCTCTGCATACCTCAAGAACTATGTCAAATAATGTTATACTTTTACTTCATCTCTCAAACATAATTTATAAATTTCAAGAGAAAAAGTAAAATTTATTGTTCCTTTGACTGTTCTTATTTCCAAATTTCTCATTTTATCGATTCCTTTCTGCTTTAAGAACATCAATTAAGTATTGTTTCATCTTCTAGTAACAATTTATTTGTTTTATTTCATATGAAATATTTTTTATTCATTTCTGAAAGATAATTTGACTTGATTTAGAAGTTTTGGGTCCACAGTTATTTTCTTTCAGCACTTGAAAAATGTACCACTTCCTTCTGGACTTCATTTTTGCTGATGAGAAATTTATTGTGTTTCAAATAATTTTTCTTCTACAGGTAATGCATCACTTTTCTCTCCTTGATTTCAAGATTTTTTGTTTGTATTTAGTTTTCTAAAATTTGATGATGGTTTGTCTTTTTGTGATTTTCTTTGGATTTGCTCAGCTTCTTGAACCTATAGGTTTACGTCATTTGCCAAATTTGGAAACTTTCAGCCATTATTTTGTTGTATACATTTTCTCCCATGCCTTTTTTTCTACTCTCCTTCCCAGATATCAATGGCATAAGTTTTTTTTTTTTTTTTTTTTACAGTCCCACAAGTTCTCAAGGGTTTTTGTTTGTTTTTTTGTTTTTGCTTTTTTTTTATTGTTCAGTTTGGGTAATTTGAATAGTCTCTGTTCAGTTTACTGAATTTTTTTGGTCTTTTTCCTTCTACTACTGATTTCAGTCATTGAGATTTTATTTTCAGGAGGGTCAGAAAGAGCTATTTTATCATTTAATACTTACTTATAAGTGAAATTACACATTCAAATATTTTAAAGTGCTAAATAATTCTGGAATTTTATTTTATAAACAATCCCTACATCTCATTTATTTTTCTTACAGAAAAAGTTTTTAAATCATTTTGCCACTTCTTTTTTAAGTAATAATTTTATTTGTTGGAGTAGTTTTAAGGTTCACAGCAAAAGTACAGAGAGAGTTCCCACATGCATTCTCTCCTTCAACATACAACCTCCCCTACCTAACAACATCCCACATAAGTGTGATATATTTGTTACAACCAATGAACCACCATTGACACCTCATTGTCAACCAAAGTTCATAGTTTATATCAAAATTCATTGTTTATGATCTACGTTCTTTGAGTTTTAACAAATGTATAATGACATGTGTCCATTATTGTGTTATTATACAAATAGTTTCATTTCTCTTAAAGTCTCCTGTAACCCAGGGGACTTTATTCAGCCCTCGCTTCCCCTAAACCTCCAGAAACCACTGATCCTTTTACTGTCCCCATATTTTGCCTTTTCCAGAATGTCATGTAGTTGGACTCATATAGCATGTAGCCATTTCATATTGTTTTCTTTCACTTAGTAGTACACAATTAAAGTTCATCAGTGTCTTTTAAATGCTTGAGATCACATTTCCTTTAATTGGTGAATAATATTTCATTGTCTGATGTACAACAATTTATTTATCCATTCATCTATTATAGAATATTTTGGTTGCTTCTATGTTTTGGCAATTACAAAAAAAGTTGCTATAAATATTTGTCTGCAAGTTTTTATGTGGACATGAGTTTTCAGTTCATTTGGGTAAATAACAAAGAGTGTAATTACTGGATAATATGGGTTGAGTATGTTCAATTTGTAAGAAACTGACAAATTGTCTTCCAAAGAGTCTGTCTTTGCATTCCCACCAGCAATGAATGAGTGTTCTGTTCCACATCTTCTTCAGCATTAGGTGTTGTCATTTTTTTGGATATTTGCCATTTTAAGAGGTATATGGTGTTATCTCACTGTTGTTTTAAGTTGCAATTCCCTAATAAAATATGAGGTTGAGCACCTTTGCATATGCTTACTAGCCATCTGTATGTCTTCTTTGGTGAGGTATGTGTTCAGATTGTATGCCTATGTTTTGATGGGTTGTTAATTAACTTACTGTTGAGTTTTAAGATTCCTTTGTATATTATGGGCATCAGTCTATTAGTTATGTGTTTTGCAAAGATTTTTCTCCCAGACTATGTCTTATCTTCTCATTTATTTGATCCATTGACATTTTATCTATTATTTTGCTTCTAGTTGCTTGTCCTTGTTAATTGCATTGCATAATACCTTCCACACAATGTCAAACATTGTAGGAGATAAGTTAGCATGTTGTCTTGTTCTTGTCTTTAGAAGGAAAGCCTCTAGCTTTCCCCTCACTAAGGAGGAGGCTGGCTCTTTGGCTGTAGTATATATACACTCTCATGTTAAGGAAGTGTCCACTGATTTTTATTTGTGTGTGTTTGTGTGTGTTTTAAACATGAATGGGTGTTGATGCATCCAAATACTTTTTCTGCATCTATGGAGGTAGTTGTATATTTTTCCCCTTTGACTTTATTATTACAATAGGTTGTAGCTGTGGATTTCATGATATTGAAACAGTTCTGTATCAGAATAAGTTCCACAATGTCATGATCTACTTTTTCATGTGCTGTTGTGTTTGCTAATTTTTTGTGTGTTTGCTAATATTTTAAGAACACTTAAGAAAGTTCCTTCATATTTATATATGAAACTATTTTGTAATTTTCATTTTTGATGTAATCTCCTGCTAGAAACAGTCCTCCTTTAAACTAAGATCTCTAGAAGAGCATAGCATAATGTAACAGTAAACAGGAAGCAAAACATTTTGCTAATGGGTCACTAGGGGTAATAGTGAGTGATGCCACTCTCATTTCCACTCTTTAATTTTTGGATTCACAATTTATGGTTATGGGAGATATAGCACCTTTTATTGAACACTGATTCAGAGTATATACAGCTTTTTGGAGAACTTCGTTTCAGCCTTTCAAGGTATTGACTCCTAACTGGCACTGTAACTGAGTCTTCATAAGGTTATTCCATTATTCTGTCCAACCAGTTGATTCAGTGTGGTGGAAAACATGGCAAAAACAGTGAATCCATGAGACTAGGACTATTGCACCATTTGTTTTGCTGTGAAGTAAGTTACATGATTAGAAAAAACGTGTGGAATCCCACAATGGTAGATAAGCATTCTGTAAGTCCACAGATTATAGTTTTGGCATGAGCATATCATACAGGAAAGTCAAACATGTATCCAGAATAAGTATTCCAATAAGAACAAAATCTTTTTTTTATGATGAAAATTAGTCAATGTAATCAACATGTCACACCAGGCAGCTGACATCATTCCTGGGGATGGTGATGTAATAGGGACTCTGTATTGTTCTCTGCTGCTAGCAGTTTGGGCACTAAGCGTGGTCATAGCCAGATCAATCTTGGCAAGTGGAGTCTATGTTGCTAAGCCCATGCATGATAACCTCCACCCCTGGCATCACTGTCTCTTTGTTTTTAAGTACATTGTGCAATGACAGGGGTAACTAGGGGAGCAGAACAAGCCATCCTATAGATTTGATTATTAAAATGTTTGTCTACTAAATACACCTTGAAGTATACAATTTTCTGTCAAGGATACCTTAATAAAGCTAAAAATAAAAAAAGATTCTCCTTTATTGAAGTCATTCTGGTAAGCAATCACACGAGACACAAATAGCCTCATGTCTTTTGCCCACCCAGAGAGAGCTATCCATATACCTCTGCCCCCAATTTTTTTTGTCACCAGTTTTTCAATTATGTTTCCTCCAATTCCTCCACCATCTATCCAATCCATTGGCCATAGCCCGTAAATTGGTACAATACATCTGGCCATTTTTCTTTCCAAGCAAATGAACAACCAGGTGCACTTCTCAAAGTTTTGTCTCATGGTAGGCTATCCCTTCATTACTCTCCTTCAGGGATGCCCCAGAAAGTGGTTGTAGTGCTGCAACTCTCCACTTTTTTTGTTTGAGTTGGAGTCTCACTCTGTTGCCCAGACAGGAGTGCAGCGGACGCTCCCGGCCACCGCAGCCTCGACCTGCTGGGTTCCGGCGATCCTTCCGCCTCAGCCTTCCAAGTAGCTGGAACTACAGGCGCGCGCTCCCACGCCTGGCTAATTTTTTGATTTATTGTAGAGATGAGGTCTCGCCAAGTTGCCAGGCGGGTCTTGAACCCGCGGGGTCAGGCAATTCACTCACCTCAGCCTCCCAAGGCGCGGGATCACAGGCTGAGCCACCGAGCCCTGCTAACTCTCCACTTTTTGATGGTGTCACCATATTATGCAGAACTATCTGAAAACCAGGCTCAAGTCTTCTTTTCCTTGGTCAGCTGCTCCTAGAAAACTCCCCATGGGGCCATAGGTGCAGACTGGGAGAGAAAAGGCAGTGTAGCAGGAGTAGAAAACTAAACATTTGGGCTACCTTTTAATGTAACTTACTTCTGCTTTCAGGGCCTGTTCAGGCCTATCTTATATATACCACTTATATTTGATGATGAAGTGCTGTTGTGCATACCCAAACTTAAAGGTGGTCAGATAACACTCAATTCATGATGGGCAGCTTAGGATGCATGGTAGCTTCGTGGTTCACAGTTAAGCATTTAGTCTCCACCAAGACCCAGTAGAAGCTAAGGACTTTTTCTCAAAAGGAGAGTAATTATCTGAAGAGGTTAATAGGACCTTGCTCTAATATCTTAAGGGCCTATTCTGCAATATACTTATAGGAGCCCACTAAAAGCTTCAACTAGCATCCCCATCTACCACTGACATCTCAAATACAATTGGATAAGGTGGACTGTATGGCACAGTGGCAGAGCAGTTGCACAGCAGCCTGGACTTGTTGCAGAGCCTTTTATTGTTCTAGGCCCCACTCAAAATTTGCAACTTTTTGGGTCACTCAGTAAATAAGCTAGAGTGACCCAAAAAAAGAATATGTTTTTTTTAATCCAAAAAGAACCACTAATGCTGTGCCTCTTTTTTGTTGTAGGGGGGGCCAAATGTAACAAATTATCTTAGCTTTAGAAAAAATATTTCAACATGCTTCACACCTGTGGACCTCTAGAAGTTTCATTGAGGCAGACAGTCCCTGAATTTTTATCAGATTTATTTCCCACCTTCTAATATGCAAATAAGTCTAGAGGAGTTGTTACTTCTTGCTCACTAGGTCCTATCACCATAATATTGTCAATGGAATAAATTAGTTTGACACCTCTTGGAAAGGAAAGGTGAGCAAGATTTCTGTGAAGTAATTTATGACATTGAGCTGGAAAGTTGATATACCGCTGAGGCAGGACAGTGAAGCTGCATTGCTGGCCTTGCCAGCTATAATCAAATGGCTTCTAGAAGTCTTTACTAATAGATACTGAGAAAAATCATTTGACAGATCACTAGCTGTAAACCAGGTACTAATGTACTCAAGAAATGTAAACACATCTGGGACAACAGCTGCAATTGGGGTCACCACCTGATTAAGGTTTTTTATAATTCACTGTCATTTCTTCAAGATTTATTTATTCCATACAAGCCAAATGGATGAGTTAAAAGGGAATGCAGTGGGAGTCACCACCCTCATATTTTTCAAGTACTTGATGATGACAGTGATCTCTGTGATCCTTCCATGAATGCAGTATTACTTTTAGTTTACAATTTTCATATGTAAAAGCAGTTCTAGTGGCTTTTCCTTGACCCTTCCACCATAGTAGACTTTACTCCATGTGTCAGGGAACCATTGTTAGGATTCTTTCAGCTGCTGGGTGTATCTATTCCAATTATGTATCCAGGAACTGGGGAAATAAACACAAGATGGGTTTGGGGACACACTGGGCCCATTAGGAAACTGACTTAAATTAAAACTCCATTTATTACCTGACTTCCATAAGCCAGTACTCTGACTGGTGAACCACAGTGATGTTTTGGGTCTCCTGGAATGTCCAGTAGTCCATGAAAGGTTTGATTATTTTCTTTTTTTCTTTTTGCCAATGTGCAATTATCCTATAAAAGGCCATAGGTCCTTCTAAGGAAGATTGGGACAAATGTTAACAATATAAACTTTTTGGCAGTATACTAGGGTCTTTTTTCAAGGGGATCCAGCCCCTCTTTCATTAAAGGGGTTCTGTAACTGAGTCCAAACCTGTTTTGCTCACTACATGACAGCTAATTAAGTCAAGAGTTAAGTAAAATTAAGTAGGAACAAGGAATATGATTTTATTTCATAGTGCCAGCAAAACTGAGACAACAGTTAAATTAGTGTCCTAAAGACCCATCGTAAGTTGTGTATGCTTTGTTCAGTTTTTATCTAGGCAGTAGGGGAAAGGAGGAAGCTGAGATCAAGGGGTAGCCAAGAACCATCTGGGCACTGAGAGGGTTACAGGAAAAGTTATAAAATCTCTTTGTCCTTGGTTACTTTTCTCTCTCTCTCTCTTTAATGTTCAACAAAATGTGATTAATGCACTTACTCTTCTTTTTCCTGTTAGTGTCAACAGCTGCATATTTGTAGCTCTCATGTTATTTTTTCACTGTTTCAGAATTATTATAGTCTAATGCAAACATGAACAGAGGCCAGGAGTCCCCCTCACCTAGTCTAAAATGGAGTTAGTTATGTTAGTCTTTGGCCATTTTACTGTTACAGTTCAAGGTCTGTAAGCTGTCTAAAGTCTGAAAATTGACCGAGGGACCAAGACTCTATATTTATGATTCTGGTTAGACCCTTATTCACCTGACATAGAACTTTTATGCTTATAAAAATGACGAAAGAGTTTAGTAGACTTCCTATCACTTTACTTTTGGGAACACTGACCAACTATTCAATGTCAGGTCTGTACCTGTCAGATTATCCTGAATGCTGCTTTTGACTCTGCTATCCATTATAGAAACCATAACCACCTTGGCTTTTGTGTTTTATTGCTGCTACTTGCCCCTGTTGTTCCTGGGTCCAATTACTCCCATTGCACTTTGGATTCTTAATTCAGTGACTCTAGTCTCCACTGTTAGGTCTGGCCTACAGAGAAGAGTGTTCACAGAGCTTTTGACACTGCTGGGACTCCCTTCACAAATTTATTTCTCACAGTAGTGGAAGGTATGTCATCTGAACCTTTCAAGGATGACTAAGTAGGTCTTAAATGACAAGGCCACTCTAACATTTAAGTTTTCCTAAACCTGTCCATCCTTTTCTGTATATGAAAACAAGGCAGTCCTAGTCCCTAACGCTAACCCTAACCCTAACCCCTAACCCTAACCCTAACCCTAACCCTAATCCTAACCCATTTTTGGAACCATGTTTCAGTCAGTCAACCAACCAAACTGTCAGAGCACTCACTAACTCCCCAAGCTGACACATTAAATGCAGAATTTCTGTTTAATGAGCCAATATCAATAAATTCAGCCTGATCTAACTTTATGTTCCTTCTACCTTTATACCACACCCTCAATATCCTTTCTTACACATATTACCCAGATTTCTGTTTGTATAAATTTGATCCTCACAGACACACCCCAAAATAATGTTTATCCAAATATCTGGGCACCTTGTGGCCCAGTCAAGTTAATGCATAAAATTAACTATCAAAGAAATCAATTATATACTTGCTTCATCATAAAAATATGAACATTTTTCTTCTTGCCAACACCCTTGGAATAATTTAAGTAGTATTAGGATTATCATAACTTTAAAGGTTTGGTGGAATTCTCTTGTGGAAATATCTGGGCCTAGAACTTTATCTTGGGAGAAATTTAATCAATCCTTTTTCATTTATTTGATGTAATTCATCTGTTTGGACTTTGTTTCTACTGGGGTAAAGTTTTGTAAGTTGTATTTTTCTATAAATTTATCCATTAAATTTGAGAAGAGTTACAAATTATTTACTTAAGAGTCTTTACATTTTCTTTCATTGGATAACAATTTATCCCTTGTCATTTTGAATTTCGTATTTTTTTGCTTAATTTTAAAATTAATTTTCTATTTTCTTGATTAATCTACTTAGTGGTTTGTCCATTTGTTGACCAATTGAAAATAAACCTGTATATACTTTATTATGGTTTTTTAAAACTCATTCATTTTTTACCTGTCTGTGAATTATTTATTTCTGCATTCTTTTAGTTACATTATCAAGCATTTTAATAGAATATATAACACCTCTAGTTGTAACTTCTGATACATTTTATTTTCATTTTTATTATTCTCATCTAATTCTGTAATTTCAATTTATTTTCATTTAGTCCTATAATTGTTGAGAAATTTCAGATATAATCAATTTTTATAAATGTTTCTTGATCAACTGAAATGTAGTTGTGTTCTTTAATAATAGACATCAGAATTCAGAATGTGTATAAGATATATTATTTGCATCATATTCTTTAGGTCTTCTCTATACTTACTAAATTTGTGTCCACTTGGATATTGGTGTATTGGGGCAAGTGTGGTGGAATAATTATTATTAGTGTGTTTCTTTAATTCCTTATTATACCTTTTGTAGTTTTTATTTATTAGTATTTTTGATGTGTGTATAAATATATATATTAATAACACATATATTCCTTATGAAATTCAGTTTTAGAATTACCAAGTGTGAGATTTTTTTTTACCTTTTAATCTATTTTGCTTTCTATTCTACCTTCATAAATATTAAGATTGTAACTCTTTCTTTTTTTTTTTGTAATTGGCTGAAATATGGTTGCTTATTTTAAAATTTTAACTTGTCTGAGTCTATCTGTTTTAGGCATATCTCTTTAAAAACCATAAGGCTGGACTTTGCTTCTATGGGCAATATTAGTTGTTTTCTTTTAATAGGTAAGTTAGACCCATTTACTGGTATTTGGCGTGATCAATGTGTTTAGTCACTTGGGTTCAATTATGTAAGATGATTTATACAAAATGTTTACTATATAGTTATGTATATATACACATCTGTATATATGTGCAATGAATAGAAACATGGGCATATTTGACATCACAAGATAATTGACACAAAACCCAATAACATACTCATAAAACTTTCTAAAATATGCCTAATTACAATAGTTAAAGAGTGAAAAAAGGAAAATGCTGAAAACTATATATAATGTGAGCTCAATTTTGCAAAACATATATTATACTTGTATATATATATACAATGTATATACAGCATGTATATATTAATACATTGTATACATGCAAAGACAAAATAATGGAAGAAAATGCCATATATAATATATTTTTCAAAATAAATGAACTGGTAGCGCTGTTGAATACATATTTATCTCTGGACTTGACTATGTTTATCACATTTTAATATTACTATAGAGCATTTTAAAATTAGAATTAAGGCTCAGATGGCTGGGCATAGTGGCTTACATCTGTAATCCAAGTGCTTTTGAAGGCTGAAGTGAGAGGATTACATGAGACCAGAAGTTTGACTAGCCTGAGCAACATGGCAAGACCTCGTCTATATAAAAAATTTAAAAAATTAGCTGGGCATAGTGGTGCACATCCATAGTCCGAGATACTTAGGAGGCTGAGATAGGAGAATTTCTTGAGCACAGGAGGTCGAGGTTGCAGTGAGCTATGATCATGCCACTGTATTGCATTCTGAGTGATAAAGCGAGACAGGGTCTAAAAAATATCAAACCAAATCAAAAAACCAACCAACCAAACAAAAAACAATGAATGTTTATAGAGATATTGCTTGTTAGTAAATATTTCAGACATACAAAAAGTTATATATAGAAAATAAAATAGCAGACTTTTATATATTGAAATTAAGACATCAACACACACATATCAGAAGCACTCCTATACATCAATAACGACTAGATTGAGAATTAAATCAAGAATTCAGTCCTATTTACAATAGCTTCTAGAAATATAAAATACCTAGGAATATATTTAACCAAGGAAATGAAATGCTCTATAAGAGGAACTACAAAACATTGCTGAAAGAAATCATAGAGGAAACAAACAAATGGAAAAAGATCCCATGCTCATGGATTGCCCAAAGTAATCTACAGATTCAGTGCAATCTCTGACAAATTACTGTCATTTTTCACAGACTAAGAAAAAGCAATTCTAAAATTTATATGGAACCCAAAAAAGTGAAAATATTCAAAGTCATCCTAAGCCAAAAGAACAAAGCTGAAGTCATCACATTATCTGACTTTAAATCATACTACAAGGCTACAGTAACGAAAACAGCATGGTACTGGTACAAGGACAGACACATGGGCCAATGGAACAGAATAGGGAATTCGGAAATAAACCCAAATATCTACAAGCAGACAAAAACATACAGAGGCGAAAAGACACCTTATTCAACAAATGGTGCTGGCAAAGTTGGATAGTGACATGTAGAAGAATGAAATTTGATCTCTATCTTTCATCATATACAAAATTAACTTAATATTAATATTAAAGACTTACTCTCAGACCTAATACCATAAAAATCCTAGAAGAAAACCTAGGCAAAACTCTTCTGAACACTAGGTAAAGATATTATGGCCTAGACCCCAAAAGCAAAAGCAACAAAAACAAATAAATAAATGGAACTTAATTAAATCAAAAACCTTCTGCACAGCAAAGAAAATAAACAGAGTAAATAGGCAACCTACAGAATGGGAGAAATATTTGCAAACTAAACATTCAACAAGGGACTAATACCCGAAATCTACAAAGAACTCAAATCAGCAAGAAAAGAACAAATAACCCCATTGAAAAGTGAACAAATGAACAGACATGTCTCAAAAAGAATATATACAAATGGCCAACAAACATGAAAAAAATGCTTAACAAATTAATCATCAGGGAAATGCAAATTAAAAACACAATGAGATATCTCCTTATACCAGTCAGAATGGCTATTATTAAAAAATCAAAAAACAGTAGATTTTGGCATGGATGCGGTGAAAATGGAACATCTATACATTGTTGGTGGGCATGTAAATTAGTACAACCTCTGTGGATATCAGTATGGAGATTTATCAAAGAACTAAAAGTAGATCTACAATTCAATCCAACAATCCCACTACTTGGTATATACCCAAAGAAAAAAGGTTCAATGTACAAAAAAAAAAAAAAAAAAAAGACACCTGCGCTCGCATGTTTATCACAGCACAATTCACAATTGCAAATATGCGGAATCAACCCAAATGTCCATCAATTGATCAGTGAGTAAAGAAAATGTGGTACACACACACACACACACACACACACACACATACATTATGGAATAATATTTAGCCATGAGAAAGAACCAAGAAATATATTTGGCAGCAACTTGTATGGAATTGGAGACTATTATCCTAAATGAAGTAACGCAGGAGTGGAAAACCAAATACTATATGTTATCATTTACAAATGGGAGTAAAGCTATGGGTCTGCAAAGGCGTATAAAATGCTGTAATGAATATTGGAGACTCAGAAGGGGGAGGGTAGAAATGAAGGAAGGATGAAAAATCACGCATCGGGTACAATGTGTACTCGTAGGAGTGACAGATGCAATTAAAGCCCAGATTATAAAATGCATCTATGTAACCAAAAACTATTTATAAAACTACTGAAATTTTAAAAATAACAAATATAATTTTAAAAGAAATAAAATATTGCATATGCAATTGAAACTCATTTTAAAATTCTAATTGCATTAACCTTTTTCTTATCCAGAGATGACCACTATCAAAAATTATTTTTTCCTACCAAACAAAAAATGCCCTGGACAAGATGATTTCACAGTCAAATTCTACTAGATGTACAAGGAAGAGCTGGCACTAACACCACTGAAATTATTTTAAAAATACAAATAAAATAGGAGAAATTCCTCCCAAATTCATTCTATGAAGCTAATGTCATCCTGGTGCAAAAATCTGGAAAAGACACAACAAAGAGAGAAAATTACATGCCTATATCCCTATAAACATAGATGCAAAAATCCACAACAAAATACTAGCGAACAACATCTGACAGAACATCAAAAAGATTATTCACCATGATCAAGTGTGTTTTATTCTTGGGATGCAAGACTAAATCACATCAACAGAATTAAAAACAAGGACTACACGTTTATCTCAATAGACACAGAAAAAGCAATTAATAAAATCCAATATACTTTCATGATAAAAACCCTTAACCATCTAGTCACCACAGGAACACAGCTCAAAATAATAAAGGCCATCTTTGACAATCGCACAGAAAACATCATACTGAATGGTCAAAAGTTGGAAGAATTCTCCCTAATAACTGGAACAAGACAGGGATGTCTACTCTTACCACTCCTATTTAGCATAGAACTGGAAGTCCTAGCTAGAGCATTCAGGAAAGAAAAAGAAATAAAAGATATCCAAATAGGAAAAGAGGAAGTCAAATTGTCTCTCTTTGCAGACAATATGATTCTATACCTAGTACTAAAGATTTTGTGAAAAGACTCCTAGACCTGATAAGTGCCATCAATTAAGTTGCAGGATACAACATTCAAGTTTGAAAAAAAATTATCACTTTCTGTTTTTTTTTTAATTTTTACACCAAAGAAAATTTTTATTAAAGTACAGATCACTGGTTATTTAAAAATACATGGGAAAAGACAAATACAAAGGCAGTATCATACAACTGATTTCTAAACTTAATACTTTTGAAATACAAAACAATGATTATTACCCCCAAAAGTCAGTTTACTGATACAAATTGATTTTTAAGTTGGTCTGTAACTCTTTTCACTCAATTTTATTTATAAATGTTCCTAAACTTTTCAATTTCATCCCATACCAGAACTTCATTTTTTTGACTGTTTTCTTCTCAAAGTTGTATATAGTTATTTCTTGTAATTAATGCCAGCAACTATAGGAAGATTTCCTAATTCACAACAATTCAATATCTTTGCTATTCTGGAAATTGTTACCATTTTGAATTATCTACACTAAGACCCATATATTTAAAGGCAAAATATTAATGGGCAAAACATAGAGGTTGGAAGTAGGACAAGGAAAAGACAATGTTATCTCTTACTGCAGACCTAAAAGACTCCATTACTTCCTTTGGTACTATTGCAAAGAAGCAGTTTCTGCCAGACCATAGGTTGGCTATATAGTTGTCCCTTTTATATTTCCTTTTCTAAAGAATTTCAAGATTTTACCAATTAAATTGTTCATCCAAATAAGCAGAGACCTTTAAATTATCATATACTTTAGCTGCTTGAAATAACTTATTTTCTTAACTGGTTTAGCAGTCTTGTGTCTGGAAAAGCAGTAAAACCCACTTTGTTCCAAAATTAGAACACTGACTCAGAGGCTACCTGTAAGACACCTATCTTCCATCACCAATCAGTCATGAAGGTGGCCCTTCATGAACTCTGTATTGTAATAAATGTAAAAATGACCTCATCTATCAATCCACAATATTGAGCCAGCAACTCCAAAAAAGTACACTCATAAGTAGGAACTGGCTTGTATAAAACAAGAGGGTATATACCCTCAGATATAAAGCAAGAGAAATATGTATGCTAATAAAAACAATCTTTAATAAACTTATAAAGAGATGATTCTAGTTTACATGCTGCTTTTACTGACCATGATTGAATGATTGGAAATTTTATTTTCCTAGGCCAAATCATTATCATTTCTATACACCAACAACGTTTGAGCTTAAAACCAAATCAAGAACACAATCCAGCTGGGTGTGGTAGTTTACACCTGCAATCCCAGCACTTCATTTAGGAGTCTGAGGCTGGAGGATAACTTGAGCTCAGAAGTTTGAGATGAGCCTGGGCAACATAGCAAGACCTCATCTCTATTAAAATTTATTTTAAAAATAAATGAAAAGAACACAATCTCCATTTTCAATAGCTACAAAAAAATACGAGAATACATTTAACCAAGGAGGTTAAAGATATCTACAAGGAGAACTATAAGACAATGCTAAAAGAAATCAAACATGACACAAAAAATTCCATGCTCATGGGTTGGAAGGACCAACATCATTAAAGTATTCATGCTGCCCACAGCAATCTACAAATTTAACTCAATTCCTATGAAATTACCAGTGTCATTTTTCACAGAATTAAAAAAAATGATTATTAAATTCATGTGGAAACAAAAAAGAGCCCAAATAGCCAAAGCTATCCTAAGCAAAAAGAACAAACCAGGATGTATCATATTACTGGAGTTCAAACTTTACTGCAAGGCAGTGGTTACCAAAACAACATGGTGCTGGCATAAAAACAGACCCATAGACCAATGGAACCAACAGAATAGAGAACCCAGAAATAAAGCTGCTCACCTACAATTCACTGATCTTTAACAAAGTCGACAAAAACAAACATTGAGGAAACAACACCCTATTTAATAAATGGTTCTGAGAAAACTGGCTAACCAAATTCAGAAAAATGAAGCTGTACCCTTACCTCTCATCAAATACAAAAATTAACTCAAGACAGATTAATGACTTAAATGAAAGATCACCTCAAACTATAAAAATCCTATAAGAAAACCTAGGAAACATTCTTCTGGACATTGGCCTAGGCAATGAATTTATGACCAAGTCCTCAAAGGCAAATTTAGCAAAAACAAAAATTGACAAGTGGAGCTAATTAAACTAAAGAGCTTCTGTACAGCAAAAGAAACTATCAACAAAGTAAATAGACAACCTACAGAATGGGAGAAAATATTTGCAAACTATGGGTCTGGAAAAAAGTGAACACCCAGAATTTATGAGGAACTTAAATAAATAGGAAATAATGAATAACGCTATTAAAATGTAAGCACAAAACATGAACAGTCACTTCTCAAAAGAAGACAAACAAGAGGCCAACAAACACATGAAAAATGTTCAACATCACTAATCATCAGAGAAATGCAAATCAAAATTACAGTGAGATAATCATCTTACACCAGTCAGAATGGTTGTTATTAATAAGTCAAAAAAAAGATGTTGGCATAATTGCAAGGAAAAGGGAACATTTATACACTGCTGTTGGAAATGTAAACTGGTTCAGCCCTTGTGGAGAGCAGCCTGGAGAGTTCTCAAATGAATAAAAATAGAATTACCATTTGACCTAGCATAAATCATCCCACCAAAATGACATCTGCACTCATATGTTTATTGCGACACTATTCACAATAACAAAGACATGAAACCAACCCAGGTGCCATGAATCAACAGTGGACTGGTACTTATACACCATGGAATACTACACAGCCATAGAAGATTAAAATGATGTCCTTTGCATCAACATGGATGCAGCTAGAGGCCATTATTCTAAGCAAATTAACACAAAAAAACAGAAGAGCAAATACTATATATTCTCACTTATAAGTGGGAGCTAAACACTGGATACATGCTCACATAAAGATGAGAACAGATACTAGGGACTCCTAAAGTAGGGAGGGAGGAGGGCAAGGGTTGAAGAAGTACCTGATGGGTACCATGTTCACTATTTGGGTGATGGGTACAACAGAAGCTCAAACTACCATCATGCAATATACCTATGTAACAAAGCTGTGCATGTACCCCTGGATTTAAAATTTAAAAGAAATTAAATAAGAATTTGGATTTTTCATTCTTAAGACCTTTCTTTATAATTGTATTACATATATAGTAATGAATATATAATAGTTAAAAATGATATTGTTTTGTTACTTGTGTTTATCTATAGATGCCTGGTTACATGAAGGAGAAAGAGAAAGAAAAATGTGTGTAGAACAAATACACATTAACATCTCAAACAGTATGACTTGCACATATGCCTCCATTGCAATGTGTATTCTCTTTCAGAGCTTCTAAATTGGATACCCATTTCCTCAGTTTATATGCTGTAGGGGACACTAACAGAATCTACGAATAGTATTTTTAATCACTTTCTCTGCTGATGTGTTCAAAGTCTTATGGTTTCCCAAGTGTCAGCTATCCCCCAAACATTGTTTCAGTGAATCCTGAATGTGAAACATTTTCTCATTTGTTTGGCCTTCATTTTCTGTCTTCTATTCATGCTATCATCTATACTTGTACATCTGGAACCTAATTTGGACCATGCTAGTTAAAAAAGACAATGATATCTGTGAGTTAGTTTTCATGTGTTCAGATTGTAACAGTGGAACAGCAAAAGGACTAACAGAACTATATCCTTTTGTATTTGTTTTAGGGGTCTTTACCCATGCTTGCATGTAGGCGAAATTAATTTTGAAACACTGTAATGATAATATAGGAACAAGCATGCAACTGTTGAGAATAACTCTGGGAAAAGGGGGAATATGTGCACTAGCCAATTTTTAAAGATTAATAAAAACCATTGTAACCAGGGACAAAGAAACTTCCCAACCTCCTTGGACCCTTGCTGGTGCCCAATGTCCATGGCCATTGGTCACTGTAGCTGTCTGTCACTTCTTAATCCCAAGCCCGTCTTCTTTCCCCTGCTTTTACATAAAGAAGATATGAAATTTTTGCTGACTTTGATAGAGTAGGTAAGTTAGACTAGGAAAAGCTTTAGAACTATAGAAAAGTTCCAAGCTCATTGTTGCCTGCAGCAGCTGGTGCAGAACCATACATAGAAGCAAGCTGTCTAGTTACAGGAAACTTCACACCTGCCTAACTGTAGGCTCTTATCAGATACACCTGCAGCAGTGTAGTATGTCTACCTAGGATGCTTGCAGTCAAGAGCTGACCACCAAGGCAGGAACTAGCTTATAGACCTCTGGAGCATGTGCATCAATAGCCAAGATTGACCTAAGATAACCATAACCTACCTTAACCTTTATTGTAATACTATTGACATAAAATTACCCTAGGGGATATTTCTACTCCCATCATACACTTGACGCCATGATTGTACCAGTATAACCCCGAGAGGCCTGAAACTCCCCCGCCCAACATGAGGGAGAAGTAACAGAAACTCAGCCCTAAAACCACCGTTTCTAGGAAAAACCCATCCCGAAATCTACTCCTCAACATCCCTAAGAATAACAGTTAAAGCTGAACAATAGTTGGGGCAGAGGCAGTAGCTTTCTGTAGGCTGTTTCTGCCCACTCTCCTCTTGGGAGTATACTCTTTGCTTAATAAAGCTACTTGCATATCCTGCTTATCTGTGTGTCTATGAATACATTCCAAATGTGAACACCAGAACCTGCCATTGACCTGTCTCACACTTGGAGGAGCTCCCCTTCTCCCAGTAACAACTTGAGGTGGTCTCTGTGTGCATTTTACCATCTCCTCAGGCTGCTGGCTCTTGAATAAACCTGTTTGCCTTACACCAACCCTTTTCTCTTGAGTTTGGTTTTTGAGAGATGAGCAGCTGGACCTACGTTTCAGTTACAAATTCCTTGGTTGGTTTAGGGATACATCCTATTTAGAATGTTAAATGATTTTTTGTTATAAGTGCTGGGCATGTGCAGGTTTTCTTTTTCTTTAACATTTAGAATTGCACTTGGAAGGTACTTCACAGGTGTTTTAATTCACATGTGTTGATTGCTCTTGGGGCATTGGGCTGAAAGAGACTATGAATAAATTTCTACCCTGCATCATGCCGTGTCAGGATTCCCCCTTTCTGGAAGTTGTGGTGTTGAGTGCTGGACAATTTCATGCAGTCTTTTCTCCTTTCCCTTTTCTGTGGCATTCACTGCTTGGCTAACCAGATGGGTAAACAAATAAGCCTGCTTTCAGTTCAAAGGCTTTATTTGGGAGAATGCAGAAAGCAGCACATTGTGAAACTACTTCTATCTCATGACTTCACTAGAATCCTAGTAGGTGGAGACGTGGTCTGAATGCTGAATGTAAGATTCACTTGAAACAGCTTACCCTTCCTTTAGACATCTGTATTTCCTTGAGGCTTCCCAATTGGGATTGTCATGTGAATATATTCATGCAGTAGTTCTATGACTACCCTATTACTTGAATGATAAGTCACTCTCCTGGAGGAAAGATCAGGGATTTTTATTTATTCTTCTCACAATTTTTTACTTTTAAAATCAAAATACTGTCATTGTAGATAAAAATGAAAAACATGAGAAAAGTTCATTAGAAACCCCTTAAAATCTATTACTACTCCTCATGTATCATGTATAAGCACTATTAACAGGTGAATATATATATACACACATATATATACAGTTCTAGAAATTCTACTAGGTAAATATGTCTATATTTAAGCATAGCAATGAAATAATATTGTCCAGTAAACTGTAAGTAAACTGTAAACTGATTTATTTAGACAAATATCACATTATGGAGGTCAATATATGCCAATCAATATAAATCCATAAATACATTTTAGTTATGTGAATTTATATTGATTGGCATATATTGACCTCCATAATGTGATATTTGTCTAAATAAATCAGTTTACAGTTTACTTACAGTAATGGTCAATTCAGATATGAGAATAATGATAAAATAATGATTAAAAGGTTAATATTTATTTCTGACTTCCTCTGTACCCAGTAGTGTTAAAAGTATTAAACCTATACTTACTCATTTAATCTCTTCACAACCTGACTTTAGAAATAAGGGAACTGAGTCACAGAAAAGGCAGGGCTGAAAGTGTTAAAAGTAAGCATTAAAAGTCACATTGTGTGACTCTGGAACCCCTATATCTAGCCAGGATATGCTACTGCCTCTCTTATGATGAGTTTCAATCTCACTGTTAGTCAAGGCAAAGAAAAGCACAATCAACTAAAATACCATGCATTTTTCCACTAACTAGACAAAAATATAAACTATTAATGATAATGAATGTGGTTTCAAAATTTTGAAAGATATGTCCTGTTGTACTGTGGAAGTTCTCCCCCATCTTGTCTCCCTTCTTGTGCTTCAGGGATGTTCTTCATTCCAAAGCTGAATGACTTTCCTCTTGGTATATTTATATTTCACTCTCATTTACCATTTTTTATTATGGTAAAATCATCAGCATTTATTAAAGGTAAAGTATATACATAGAAAGAAAATAAAATATTTTTACTCCAAAACAACATACAAATATAAGCCTTGTATTAGTTTACTAAGGCTGTCATAATATAGTACCCAAAACTGGTGGCTTAAAAAATAGAAATTTGCCAGTCTCGGTGGCTCAGCCTGTAATCCCGTGCCTTTGGGAGGCTGAGATGAGTGGATTGCCTGAGCCCGCGGGTTCGAGACCCGCCTGGGCAACTTGGCGAGACCTCATCTCTACAATAAATCAAAAATTAGCCGGGCGTGGTAGCGCGCGCCTGTAGTTCCAGCTATGTGGAAGGCTGAGGCGGAAGGATCGCCGGAGCCCAGCAGGTCGAGGAGAGGTCACTGCACTTCAGTCTGGGCGACAGAGTGAGACTCCAACTCAAAAAAAACAAACAAAAAAAAGGAATGTGATCAATTGATTATTCAACAAGTTAATAGAAGATGATTTTTATATAAACAATGTTTAAACTTTTTCTAAGAGGTGAAACAATAGAAATAATTTATGGGTTTATTGCACACTTGTAAAAGTTCATCTTTCACTTAGAAACATTTCAGTGCATACATCTCTTTAGTGGGGAAATATATGATAATGGATTAAATATAACAATGTTTAATTTGAAACATAAAATTATTATTTTAAAAACAGGAAGAAACATACAGCAATAGTTTGACCAAATTCATATTCAAAATACTAATCGTGATAGCAATTATTAAAAATTATAATGCTTCTATTATTCAAGGAGATAAATATACTATAGATAAAGCAAAACTCCTAAAGATTTAGCTGTTCCCTACAATGAGAAGCATGATATAATGACGATAGTTTAGGCTATAGGCATCATTCTTGTCATTACCAAAAAAAGTCATAAAGGGAGCCTACTGTATATAAAGTAGATGCCAATCTGAGAGATTATCCACCACTACCACCCCCAACCTATAGTAAAAACGGATTAGGTTGTCAGATTCACTAGAATACATACCTAAATAATATTTTTATCAATACCAACAGTCTGCTTGCATGAAGTCTTCCTAATGACTATGTCAAATGAAAAATCTCTTTCATGTACTTACAAAAGTCTGGATTGGTAATCCCTAAATGTTAACAAGTCTGCCTTTAACTATAAATAAATCATAATTGTATAATCTGGGTCTACTCTAACTTGCCTTCATTCAAATATCAGAGTTATGGCACTAATGATTTAAAAAGAGAATTGAACCATGAGCTTATAATTTTGTCTTCTGTACTTTCCAATGTGAACACAAAATATGTGATAAAAGGTTTTTCAGAGAACTAGTGGCTATAACAATTAAGAGTTAACTTTCTTTTACAAAATCAATTACAATTCAATAGCTAAATAATTGCATACCCTTTTGTCTCCTGATAATAGAACATTAAGCTTAAGTGTGGGGCAGGGAGAGGGAATGCGCCTATTTCATTACATAAATTATGAGTTACATCAAGATTCATATCATTAGATAGAAAAAGTCACTTTTTCCCAACCCGGAGTATTTGAGGAAGAAATGTTAACATTTCAGAAAATCTATATTTTCACTTCAATCAAGATTCACACACAAGGTAGAACAAAGATCTCACTAGATTTTTTGCCCCAAAGGAAACTGTTCTGAAAGGTTGCTGCCCTGAAAGTCTTTGTAAGTGTAAATAGTGAATAGTAAAGTGTAAATAGTAAAGAATTAAAAATGAACCATGTAGATACAGTAAGCTATTAATTGAAATTAGTTTTCAGCACAAAAAGAAACTTACTAATTTACTATTTTAAGACATTCATTAGTATTTTCTACCAAGCATAAATAACTGCAATTTGTCAGTTGATATCAATATGCAAGCACTGAACTGCGTTAAGATGATTTCTACAGTAAAAAAATCATGCTAGACTAAGGTTTTGGTAAATTTAATTTATTTTTGTAAGAGCCTGAAGAATATGCACTATGGTTATTTAAAGCCCTTCATATAATAATAACATTTCTAATTCTTCATAATATCCTTCTAGGAATCGTAAGTGATATGTCAAGAAAATATTTTAACTTGAATTGGTCTAGACTCTACTTCAATTAGCTAAAAACCTGAACAAAGAATAAAAGGAGGAATTGAGACAAAATTCAAATAGTAGAGATGAAGAAATAAAAGATATGATAAGTAGGCAAAAAAAGAAGTCATCTGTCTGAAACATGACTGGAAAAAAAGTAGGTAAAAAAGAGATGTGACTGACTGGGCACAGGGGCTCATGCCTGTAATCCCAACACTTCGGGAAGCCTGGGTGGGAGAATCAAGAATCGCTTGAGCCCAGGAGTTTGAGACTAGCCTGGGCAACATAGTGATATCTCACCTCTACAATAATGTCAAAATAATTAGCTGAGCATGGTGGCACATACCTGTCATCCCAGCTACTCAGCTGTAGGCTGTGACAGATGAATCACCATAACCTGGGAAGTCGAGGCTGTGGTGAGCTGTGATCATACCACTGCAATCCAATCTAGGAGACACAGTGAGATTTTGACTTAAAAAAAAGAAAGGAAGGAAAGAAGGACGGAAGGGAGGGAGTGAGGGAGGGAGGGAAAAAGAAAGAGAGAGGCAGAAAGAGAATGAGAGAGAGAGAAAGACCTATATAACTGCACTCCAATCCTGACCAATTACCTATTGAGTTTTGGAGGATAGTTGGGAAAAGGATCAATAGTCCAATATCAATGACAAGAACAAAATAGAATCCGTGTTAGCCTAATTAGAACAATTTCACTTTGACCAAAAAAAAAGAATAACAAACAAAAATATGAAAAAGCAATTTTAAAACTGAAATTAAATTACAGAAAAGTAAAAAAATTAGGATTGGTTATTTTTGCATTGTGGCATTAGGAAAAATTTGCATACCACATAATAATCAAAAACAACAAAAGCATCAGCAAAATACCAACAGCAATAAGGTCCTCTTTATTCTAGATTTTTTTAAACATGAAAAACTGGATTGAAAGTTCTTCAGTTTATTTCATAACAACATTTATAACAAGCAGTCTCTAAGAACTACTTAAAATAGGGAATAAAAAATAAAGGTGAGTAGTCTATCTTCCTTCCTTCCTTCCTTCCTTCCTTCCTCCCTTCCTTCCTTCCTTCCTTCTTTCCTTCCTTCCTTCCTTCCCTCCCTCTCTCCCTCCTTTCTTTGAGCAGGAGTCTCACTCTTGCTCTGGCTGGAGTGCAATGGCATGTTCAAGGTCATCGCAGCCTCAATCTACTGGGCACAGGCAGTCCTTCCACCTCAGCCTTCCAAGTAGCTAGAACTACAGGTGCATGGAACCACACCCAGGTTATTGTTTTATTTATTGTAGAGAATGTCTTGCTAAGTTGCCCAAACTGGTCTTGAACCCCTGAGCTCAGGCAATCCTTTTACCTCCTCCTCCCAAAGTGTTGGAATTACAGGCATGAGCTGGTAGTCCATATTTCTAAGAAAGCAAACATTTCATAAGTCAATAACATGATCATCATTAAACTTTATTACTTCCTCACCAAATGTGTTTTAAAAATATTAATTCGTTTACTGGACGGTTTGGAATTTTGTTTAAAAAGAAACGCACACCTATTATATACCTACATAGAAAGAATATTGAGACTGATAAAAAACACAGTAATGTTGACATTATTTTGAAGTCAAGGGAAAATGCAGTTGCTTGGCAGTGTTGAATGGGTATGATGACTATAAAAATCGCAGCATCAGTGCAAATTTTAAAAATTTAATTTAATTTAATTTATTTATTTTTGAATTGGAGTCTCACTCTGTCTCCCAGGCTGGAGGGCAGTGGCATGCTCACGGTCACCCCAGCGTCGACCTGCTGGGCTCAGGTGATCCTTCTGCCTCAGCCTTCCTAGTAGCCGGAACTACAGGCGGGCACTACCACTTCTGGCTAATTTTTTGATTTATGGTAAAGATGAAGTCTCGCCAAGTTGCCAGGGCTCTTCACGAACCCGTGGACTCAGGCAATTCCCTCACCTCGGCCTCCCATAGTGCTGGGATTACAGGCTTGAGCCACCATGCCCGGCCTAACTTATTTTACTTTAAAGATATGGGGTACAATTCAGGATTAGGTATGAAAGTGGTCATCGTACAGGTAAAGTTTGAGCCTCCCTTTGGTCCCCACTTTGCCTGGTTTGAGATCTGGTACCTTATTAATGTTATGTGCCCCTGATTGTTTCCAGTGACTGCCAATCCCTTTCTTATATGGTTATGGTAAATGTTCAGGGTTCGCTTATGAGTGAGAACATGTGATACTCAGTTCTGTGTTTATGTGATAAGTCACTGAGTATTATAGACTCTAAATCCATCCAGGTAATAGCAAAGATTTTAAACTATTATTTCTTAAACTACCTACTTTACCCTAAGGCTAACATGGTTAAATAATATGTCAAATAGGGATATTCAAAGAACATACACTTTCTTTTAATACAAGGCATACAGATGGTTATTTTTCATTTTAAATATTTAATCAGTTTAAAATTTTATTTGTAATGAGTTTTCCAAATAAATATTTTAAGTAAATAGTTTTTTTAAAAGCCATATAATTGATAAACACATCTTTGGAGCCACACAAATATGAATTCAAATGCCATTCGTGGAAGCTAACTTGTTATAAAACCTTGCAAGTGAGTTACCTTATTTGAATCTCAGTTTACTCATCCTTAAAACAGAAAATGATAATACCTCTCTGATGGGATTGGTGTGAGGATTAAACAGGTCTGTGTGCACAGCAATACGAACAGTACCTGGCATATATCATTAGTATTCAATTAATCGTAACATTTATTTCATGTTAGTCCAGAACAAACATAATCACATTGACAATCAAGATTTGAGTGTAAGAGATTCTATTTTAACTTCTTATAGATTCCGTGAAGAAAACAAAATCATAGTCACTTCAACCCCTAGAGTAACGACTGGTATTGGCAATTGATTTGTTAAAGATGAGCAAGCTGCTGTAAAGACTATGGAGTAAGGAAAAATAAAGGCTTTTATAAATTACCCAACAAAAATTTGCTGATCATCTATGTGCCAGATAGAGTTGGAGAATTTTGAGTAAAACATCATAACTCTCTAATGTGTTTCTATTCACTGTTATAGTCTCAAAGATCAAGAGACCTGAAAACTGACTAATGTATCTCCTGACCATTTCTGTTGAAATGTTTAGTATTTTATAGACACAGCCAAAACATTGAATGTCAAAAATAAAAGATGAAAATAAATGGGCTAGCTTGGGCGAGATGAATACACGAAAAGTATAACAGATCTAAAAACATTAGGGAAAATTTTACATGGAATTATCAAGTGATATATTAAGAAAAAAGCAAGAAAACAATAATGTTCAGCAATATATATTTTAAAAATATGTTTGACATAAAAATAAAGTGGTATCTGTTAATCGAATAAAACATTCTCAAGACCAAATGGTTCATCAGCAGAGGAATTTGCTACAGAAATATATAGAGCCAAAAACAGACAAAATTTAGCCCTTGTCATCTCAGTACATTTACATAAATAATAAATTCAATTTTACTGTTTTACTTAAATATCACTGTTCCCCAAAGTCATTTCCGTAGGCTCTTGAGACACATCAAATATTTCTTCCAAATGCTATGATAATTTAATGTGTAAACATTATATGTAAGACTGCCCACAGGTTTTACAATTTAGTAATATTGCTAAATTCAATTTTGCTTATATTATAGTTTTATATTAATTAAATTTTTATAAATTAAATATACCAGAATATATTCCAAGTATAAATGATCATGGTAAAAGTCTCATCAATCTGTGATTGCACTGAAGAAATTATACTACTGCAAAAAATATTTTCAAGTTTCCCTCTTGTAATGTAATAAAATGAGTGTCTTTGGAATAATCTTCATGATCTTCAGATCACATTTATGTATAAACTTAATAAATGTTGATGTCTTAATATGTTGTCCTAAAGAGTAGAGATTGCAAAGATACTCTACTTAACTTACTTTAAAACTTTCAAGATTCTCAAGAATTCTTTTCAGTCTCATCTCACCCATCCCTTGTCATGGTTAAATATGAAGAGTTAATGAAATAAAGAGAAAGAAAAATAACAGATGATGTCCTCCTCCTAAGCAATATACTCTACACACTTTTTTGATGTCATTTTCTTCTAATTACAACAAAATATGCTTGAATGGTTGCTACAGAATTCCCTTCACTATAGCACCCCATTTGGACTTGTTCTTTTACAGCAGGTTTCCAAACAAGTTTCATTTTTCTATTATTATCTCAAATATACTTTAGGGTTTGTTTTCTAAGGATCCTCTTTAGTGAAAAATAGTTTAATTTGATTAATGTATACTCAGTGTCAATGCCGTATTATGCTAATTACTCCCCTGCTGAATTTGCACTTGTGGAGACCTAATATATTAGCCCAATAGAATAGCTGCAATATTGAGAAATATAGAGAGGCTGGAACAGGCCAGTGAGGAAAGAGCCTAGAAAGAAGTAGGCAGGAGAAACTAGAAGTGCTTCTCACAGTTCTGCCTTATCACTTCCCCAATAATTCCACTCACACTATTTAGTAACAGCTTTCTTTACCTCTGTCACATAGATTATAAGAATTTCTACTCTCCAATGGATAAATATGAGGATAAGCTTCTCCCATGAAAGGAGGTGATAATTGTTTCAATTAGTTGTTTGGCCTCTGGGGCTTTGCAAGAACTTGATGTAATCAGCGCTCACATGTAAGTTTCACTCTCTGCAGGTAGTTCATCAAAGTCCTCACCTTTAGCTTCCTATTTTTACTGAATATAAAAATCAATACAGAGAATTTTTAGAACTATGATAAGACAGAGAAGAACAAATACCATCATGATTATATTCAGAATTAGCCAAGGTTTATAACAAATAAATGTCACTTGAACCTTCATCCCAAGATGGAAACAATCCAGTTATGGTATTTAATAAAGGCCAGGAAATATTCTAAGTCAAATTTTCAGAAGTTTTTGCATTTCTTCCTTTACTAAAATGAAAGCATAAACTTTCAGACTAGTATACAGCATCTATTCTTTCAAAAGTACAGGCAGAATATTATAAACAACAGAAAAACCCAACATTTATCTCATGTTAAAATCCATATATTACCTCGGAAATGATTTTTGTGTTTGCTAAGATTTTGACACTTTCCTGTTATTACTTTAAATTCCATTAAAAATTTAACATTCTGGTAGTCAGAATAATGTCCCCCTCAAAAATTGTTCACGTCCTTGTTTTCTTCATCCATTCATCTTTTGATAAGTACTTAGGTTGATTACATAACTTGGCTATTGTGAATAGTGCTACAACCAACATAGGGGCACAGATATCTCTTCAAAATACAGATTTCCTTTCCTTTGGTTATATACCATTAGTGGGATTGCTGAATCATATACTTGATATATTTGTAGCTTTTTTTTTTCTTTTGAGAAACCTCCATAAGTGTTCTTCATAATGGCTGCACTAGTTTACACTCCCTCCAACATTTTGTATAAGAGTTCCCTCTTCTTCACATTCTTGCCAGCATTTGTTGTTGTTTGCTTTGTTGATAATAGTCATTTTAACTGGAATGATAGACCTCAATATGGCTATGATTTGCATTTCTCTGATAATTAGTAATATTAAATACTTTTGTTTATACTTTTCCATTTGTATGTCATTTGGGAAATGTCTATCCAGATCACTTGCCCGTTTTTAATTAAATATGATTATTATTTTTGTGTTAAATTGTATATTCTGGATATTAATTAGTTATCAATGAATAGTTGACAAATACTTTCTCTTAATCTGTAGGTTGTCTCTTCACTCTGATACTGGTTCCTTTGCTGTGCAGAATATTTGTAGTTTGATATAATTCTATTTTTCTATTTTTGATTTTGTTGCCTGTGCTTTTGAGGTCTTATCCATATGATCTTTGCCATACCAATATCATGAAGCATTTTCTCTTATGTCTTCTTAAAATAGCTTTAGAGTTTTGGTTCTTACATTTAAGTTTTTAATCCATTTTGAGTTGATTTTTGCACATGGTCCTTTCCCCAGTGAATATTTTTGATGACTTTGTAAAAATCAGTTGAGTGTATATATGTGGATTTAATTTGGAGTTCTCTATTCTGCTCTATTGGTATATGTGTCTTTTTATGCCAGCATCATGCTATTTTAATTACTATAGCTTGGCAGCGTATTTTGAAGTCAGGTAGTGTGGTTCCTCCAGTTTTGTTCTTTTTGCTCAAGATTACTTTGGCTATACAAGGTGTTTTGTGATTCCATATGAATTTTAGAATTTTATTGTATGGGATCTTTCAGACTATTATAAGTTCATTGATATTTACTCTGATGATATGGTAAGATATTGGACAATTTTTGGCAAAGGTGTGGCATAATCTGACTGGAATTCTTAAAAGGTTTCCCTAGAAACTATGTAAAATTAACTGAAGGACAATGGCAAGTATAGGGATGCTTCTCAGGAAATTATTTTAATAATCCAGGAGCAAAATTATGATGGCTTAGACAAGAATGATAACAGTGAGGGTAGTCAAAGCTGGATGGATTCTATATATTTTGAAGGTGAAGCCCACAGGACTTTATTTCCTTCAGAAATGTCACACTGCAATTAGTAATGTTCACTTTCTTGTTGAAAGACTGTGAAGAATTGTTGAAGGTCTTGTTGAAGAATTGAATGAATGATGTGTCCAAAATAGAAGAGTCAAAAATGATTCCAAAGTGTTTACAGCAACAACTGAGATGGAAAAGAATCAAACAGGTTTGGAGGAAGGGAATTGAGAGTTGTCTTGGCAATGTTAAGTTAGAAATGCTTCAGGGTATATTCCCAGTAGGGGGATCGCGGGGTCATATGGGAGGTTGGTGTTTAGAGCTTTTAGGAATCGCCACACTACTTTCCACAGAGGTTGCACTAGTTTACACTCCCACCAACAGTGTAGAAGTGCTCCCTTTTGGCCACATTCTCTCCAGCAACTGTTATTTTTTGAGTTATTGATAATTGCCATTCTGACTGGAGTTAGGTGGTATCTCAGAGTGGTTTTGATTTGCATCTCCCTGATGATTAGTGAGGTTGAACATTTCTTCATGTGTCTGTTGGCTGGTC
>CAUYQG010108266.1:0-21559 GCA_963574415.1 Tarsius wallacei
TGGGATTTATGGTAGTCAATATCTGTCTGGGGACGGGAAGACACCTCTTGTCAACAAGGGTACCTGAACGAAGCATATTTGTATACCTAATCCTTGACTGTACCCCACAATATCAAAATAAAAAATACTGATTATTAAAAAAAAAAATTCTGATTCCAGAAAAAAAAATGCATATTTCAATTAATGTTAATTATAAGTTAATAAAACTAAAAATAAATGTCAACGTTTATATAATTCCAAGTATTATTATAGATTAAATATCTTATAATTATAACAAGTTTTGAGTTATCTTTATATATACTTTCATATGAAGATATTATCTTTTAAAGTATGATGCAAACACTCTTTCAGAAACGTTATTGGATGTATTGGCTATTCGATATTGAAGCATATTGTGTTCCTGATTAAAGAGCTTATGGGTAAAGCTGAATTAATTCCTTTGCCTATATTCTCTTAATATATATAAGGGAGTAGTTCCTAGACTAACACATTTGCATTCAAAAAGGAACTTGTAATTTCCCAGAGCATAATAATATGTACAGAATGGGTTGGGGTGTTGTCTTATGATAGAGACACTAGTATGTTTCCAGAAATTTCAACTTCTTTATCAGGCAGCCTCATATTTTTAAAAACCCTTCTGATCTTCCTATATAAGGAGTCTCCCTCCCCTCCCCTCCCCTCCCCACCCATCTCCGCCCTCCCTTCCTTTCTTCCTACCTCTCTTTTTTTTAATGACTGTTGTGGTTGTGTTGCAGTAATGTCTTGAATATTTGCACTATGTACTTTCCCCTCCTTCTTCATTGTTTTCTTATCTAGTTCCCTATCTACATAATACTATCAGTTTCTGAACTGTGTTTAATATCCTTACATCCTCAGTTATATCTTAACTACTTAACTTACAAGACCATTTCAAACTTCTCTTCTTTTAAAATATGACTCAGTCAAGAAAAGCAGAGGATACCTGAGCTGAGCACACAGCTGTTGACGAATGTTTCCTCATTTTTGTTTTTTACACTCTCTCCCTATCAGAGAAAATATCATACTACTTTTTACTACATGACCTCTGAAGCTGACTTCAAAGTGAAACTAGTATTATGGTCTGGATTCTAAAATACAAAACTAAACCTAATAATTAAAAACTCATTTGTTTTTTCCATGTGTTATAGCATCTAAGATAAAATTATTGAATCTTCCAGAGACAGTTCAGTCTACTGGTTAAGATTTCAGGTTCTGGCCACATGATGGCTTAGGTTGTAAATTCTGTTTTCCTACTTATCAACTTTATCCCCTGAGAGAGAATTCACTTAGTTTCTCTAAGTCCAGTTTTCTCATCTACAAAACCAGATTATAATTTTTGGCAAATATGATTGCTGCGAGAATAAAATGGAATGTGTGGCAGGTACTCAATATACTGTCTGGCATGTAGCTATCTCTCAAATGTTAGATGAATGCTCTTCCATTTTTACATAGATCATGATAATAACTATTTTCTAACCTGGAACTCCCATATTATTCTATCATACTTGCAAATGTGTTTGTATAATTTGGCATTAAAGTTTCCAACTCTCATTCCATAATGTAAATGTTTTCAATGCACAATTAGATAAGATCCCTACTGTAGTATTAGTAATGCATCTTTTTCTGAACTTCTAATTTGTAGAGCCCATATGCACTGCTAAACTGAAATCCTAACACAAAAAACATATGTAATTGCTGTATTGGATGTGGCAATTGTTAGACTACACAAAATGAGGGCAGGGTGAAAAAGACAGTTTTTTTAGACTATTCAATTTAGGATTACTAAATATGTTTAAAAATAAGTCATAAAAATTTAAGATTACTAAATATGTTTATTAATATCAGGGCTTAGAGCTGACGTTAATATTTAGAGAAGGTTTCAACAGTAAGTCAACCTAAAGCTACTTTGAAAGCTTATTGGATATTACAATAGCCAAAAGTTTATACATATAAATAAATGTAATTTTAATTATAATTGCTGTAATTTTTTTAGAGTGTTTAAAACATGGAGTTGTTATAGCTTAATAAAATTACAGTTAATAAAATTTTTCACATGATATTTGGGTCATTCTCCACATTTCACAAAATTTGCATTTATACTTTCCAGAACAAATATAATCTCCACCTACAGACACATGTAAGTATTTTTTTTAAAATCACATGAATGCAGGACATCAATCACATTCACCACTGTATCCTCAAAACCTAGCAGAGTACGTAGCACAGAGTAAGAGGTGAGCATTTTCTGTTAGACAAATGAAAGAAGCAGTCAATCTTCTCTTTCCTTATCCAGCCCACTTCTTTGATATATGGTGGAGCAGCAGTGTGAGCCTCTTTACATCATCCTTGAGTGTGATATCCTGGAAACTGAAAACCTCGTGTCACCTCAAGTTCATGAATCATATGGGAATGTGAAGACTAAGTTAGAAAGACTTATGGGTGCTACAAAGATTCATATCCAAAGAAAAACAGGAGGGAGAACTGAGTGGTTCAGGAACATTCTTTTAATTCTGGGTATCTTTTTTTCAAGAGTTTTCAGAACCACATTTTTTTCTAACATCACTTTAAATGTCCCAGAAAACTTTTGTGTGTAGAGAAGGACCATGAATTCGTGGAGTTTAAACTTTACAGTAAGGCAGGCTTGATAATGAATTCCAGTTCTACCACTTCAAACATAAGATTTTTTTTGAAATTTAGGAAGTAATGACGATTTTGCTGCAAATGTGTTATTCAATTTGAATTAATATACATTAAAATCTATCTTCACATATTATTTTCAAAATAAACAGTGGCCATTATGATGATTATTCTTTACCCATAGACTAAGATAGTCCTGTTCTCCCAAATGAGCATGGTCAGCCGAAGAATCTTGTTAGTACTTAGGATTTGGAGGTGAGCAAATACTCATTTAACAATCTGGAAAGTTTTGTTAAGTTTCTTACTCCTCTTATCCCCAAGGTCTCAGCGGAAATTTTTTTTATAATAAGAAAACAATATTTTAATGTGATTCTTTCTTTACTATCACATTTCTGCATCTTCTCACAGTTGTTGAGTTGTATCCAAATGACAAAGCATAACAGTAAACATAAGCAGAAATTAAGCACATATTTAAGAACTATTCATTAAGCATTCATCCTATTAAATTCTCACATTCCTAGAAAACTCACAGCTTTTTCACAAATTTTTTCATAAATAAATGCATAACTAGATTAAAAGGGGTTGAGATAGCAATATCTAAGTGGTAAAATATGCAAGTTATTTAGAGGGGAAATGTAGAGATGTAGAGATTATTGCTGTCTTGGGCAAGAAAGAATGTGAAATTCATTTGAAATAATACATGCGTGTGTCTTTTGGAATGTTAAAGGAGAGAAATGAATTCTTGATAATAAAACAATGAGAAAAATATATCTTCCTATCCTTGGCACATCAAAAAATCAGTTTTTCAAATATTTCTTCAATAAAACTCTTGTATTGTGTTACCCTCATAAAATTAAGAGTTCCCCTTTAAAAAACTAACTTGTGTACTATTTTACTTATTCACTCCAAAAGAGCTGCCAACTTCCAGGAACTATGATAAGCATCAGCACTAAGTAGTCATGCAACTTGAGTTTTCAAATATTGCATCTGATTTATTCCAAACACATATCACCTATCTACTAATCAATCAATCAATCAATCGATGTAGTGCAAATTTGTAAAGTAACATATTTTAAGAAAAAATTTTACAATCAGTAAATAATATTTCAACATAATATTGGTTTAGAGCAATTAAATTATACAATTGTCTACATTTTTTTTAACTTCAAATACTAAAACAAAGGAAAAATCATTACAGTGGAAGGCAAATTATGCTTTATTGCTACTAAAAATAAAATTTGTATCAACTGGGAGTAAATTTTAATATTTTGCTGTGTAATAGTTTGTGCTCATTTATATTATTATATAGCTTGAACTGTAAAAATCTGATGTTTTAAATGTATATCAGATCCTCCAGTTATTCTTTTATGAAAGATGCAAAGAGAATACAAGCAAGGATACATCATTTTGTATGGAAAGAGCTCTGCCTTAAGAGCCCAAAGACCTGACTAAAGTCCTAGCTTTGCCTCATACAGGACATTTTATCTTTGGGAATTAAGATAGCCACTCAGGGTCATGGTTCTTTTATACAAATTCAGTTTGTCAATTTGTTGTCAACCTGGGGTATATTGTGTAGCTTTAGCAAAGTGAAGTGCATATAAATATTTTTCAGATGTTTAACAAACAGCATACATAGACCTAATTGTTTCTTTAAGGAGATTAATTTTTGACTTAATTCAGTTTTGCCTTTTTCAGAGATCAATATTATTAGATTTTATCTAGTATAGAGTCAGATACTGAAAACTCTGATTTTAGATCTATTATAATTTTATCAAATGCAGAAGTAACATATATTATATGGTTTATAAATGGTGTGTGTGTGTCATCATTTATATACCATATATACTTATACGCAATACACACACACACACACACACACACACATATCACATCACATGGATAAGACAAAGGAATATCTTTCCCTTAACAACCAAAGTTGTCTATGCCAATAATGCTTTTAATAATGAACATGTTATTTTTAGTTCTAAGATTAATTTTTTTTCTACTCCATTTTCAAGTCCATTAATGCAGCACAGAGTTGCTATGATTGAATGCCTGGGTTACTACAATTGGCATTCTAGACTTGGCCGGTAGAATTCAATCCTGGGAGTGCTTAACATTTCCATACTTGTTTTCTTAAAACGTTTGCTTTCACAATGCCATTTCTGATTTGAAATATAAACTCTCTAGCTTGGTATCCAAATTCCTTCTTTAGCTACACAAATTACTCTCTCAGTTCCTTAATGTGCACTCCCTGTTCTAGTCAAAATGGTCTATGAACACATACAATCCAAATTATACTCATTTCCTTCTTCCTGCGTGTGATGTTCTGCCTTCCTGATCCAATCTCATCCACAAAAGCATTTCTGGATAAGTTCCTGGTCAACACACTCATCCACTACCAGGATAACTATAGCAGATTTTTTTCAACTACATTAACTTACAGTCAAGTTTTCTTGTATATGGCCTGAATTTTATGTACCTCTTACCTCTCCAAAAATTTGGAAAGATGTTTACACACAGAAAATGTAGACTCTTTTTATTTTATTTTATTTTTTGAGTTGGACTCTCATTCTGTTACCCAAGCTGGAATGCAGTGGCATGCTCACTGTCACTGCAGCCTCAACCTGCTGAGCTTAGGTGATCCTTCTGCCTCAGCCTTCTAAGTAGCTGGAACTACAGGCATGCACCACCATGCCCAGCTAACTTTTTTTTTTAAATTTATTGTAGAGATGAGGTCTCATCAAGTTGCCTGGCTGGTCTTGAACCCATGAGCTCAGGCAATCCTCTTACTTCGGCTTCCCAAAGTGCTGGGATTACAGGCTTGAGCCACCGCGCCTGACCCTACTCTTAAATCTACTTCAGATAGCACATAGAAGCATAATTGGTCAAAGTAAAAGTACATAAATGTTAGTAGATAGAAAACTCAATAACTTAAACACCATATATAAATATGTTATAAAGAATCTAAGAAAAATAAATTATTATAAGGAATTTCAGAAATAGATTGTACTTTATTAGTAAAAGCAAATATTGAGAGTGGATGAAGAAGCATCATTATTGTTTCTCAGATGTCTGAGTGTAGTTGAACTATTCTTTACTTCAGTTCTGATAGTATCCATTTTTTAAAAAGATATTTAACCATGAATAGAATATCTTATTTCCAAACAAACTCTCAAGTGAGTCTGTTTTCCATAAATCTTCCAATGGGTTTATGGCTAGCCTAAAAAAAAAAAAATCACACTACACATGATATCTAAAGTAATGGGGATAATTAACACATATATCCATTAGACAACTACTGTAGTTTTTAGTAAAGTGTAGATTGATTCAAAATCTATAAAGAGATTATAATGAAAGATTAATATTGGTTTTCAATATTACAAATGGTGTTTTCCTTGTAAAATAATATATATTAAAAAAAATATCCTACCTGATGATGAGAATGAGTAAGTGGGTATGGCAGAAACTACAAACTGTCCTCCCAAATCAAAACCTTACATCATGTTAGGAATAGAAATGGACCAGTCCAAAATTTGAGTAAGGCATATGGTAGAAACTACATTTTGAATCTTCTCTCATAGCTGGTGAGATGGGACCAATAAATTCTCACTAACTCAAAATGGCATGTGTTAACGTACTTGACACCTCTTTACAATAAATTGCTTGCTTTCATTCTCGTTTGCTCCCTATTCTAGTAGGCTGCAATGTGGACAAGATGCTTGTGAGCTAGCTGTAGTCACACTGCAGCTGAGGGCTATAATCTGAGGAACTCAGGGAAGCAAGATAGAAAGAATCTGTGGCCAGAACAGAGCCACTTACTCACCCTGGTCTTTCGACCCTATCTGTTCTTTTGCACAACAGAGAAACACACTAGTAACTTGTTTGAGCACTGTTTTTGAGAGATTTTTGGTTACAAAAAAATGAATATTTTATTAATAATCTTTAAACTGAACACAGGTTTTATAACTTCTTTTAGTCATAATATACTTTATCATAAAATTATTTTAAAAAACAATACAAATGTAGAAGGATATTTACCTTAAAATTAATAGAAAGTAGAGTTTTAATATGTCTTTCATGTGATCAGAGAATAAGAGTTAGCCAGTTAGATTCTTTTTAATCTTAGTGAAATTACAGCATGCTTAGTCAAACATATTTCAGCATTACTTTATCAATAGCCCACCACGTTTTTGTCTTACCATCAATCTAAAAATGTTATTCCTTCTTTATTTATTTATTAATTTTGCTATGCAATTTGAGAAGCATGTTCTCCAATAGCAACCTCAAAAATAACACTGTTTCTGAAGTACTAGTTAATAACCTAATAATAAAGGTGGATCAAAAGTCTGATAATCATAATCAACTTGGAGCTCATTAGAAGTTAAGAAATAAATGGGCAAATACAAAACATAACATCATTTTATGACTGACAGGTATTTTACCCATGAACATGATAAATACTGTCTGACTCTACTCAGTAAATAGAGAAGTACCCCAGGAAATTACTTTGCAGCCATTGTTGTTTAGTTGACTTTTATAAACAACATATTACATTTTAAAATACAATATTTAATACATATAATAATTTGCTGAAATTCTTAAAATTTATATATTTGGAAAATCTACTGAATCTATAGTATAAGCAAAGATAATCCAAAAATTGTTTTTTTATGAAGAGTTGCTACAAGCTTTGGACTCACAGATAAAATCTCTGGTCTATAAGTCACACATATAAAACATAGGACAGCCAGGCACAGTGGCTCAAGCCTGTAATCCCAGCACTATGGGAGGCTGAGGTGAGGGGATTGCTTGAGCCCACTGGTTTGAGAACAGCCTAGGCCACTTGGTGAGACCTCATCTCTACAATAAATCAAAAAAATTAGCCAGCATGTTAGCACACACCTGTAGTTCTGGCTACTTGAAAGGCTGAGGCGAAAGGATCACCTAAGCCCAGCAGGTTTCCACTGGGATAGTGTGAGCATGACACTGTACTCCAGCCTGGGAGACAGAGTGAGACTCCAACTAAAAAAAAAAAAACCATAGGCCAGGTAATATGTTTTGTTTGAAGAAATGGAGAACAGAAGGCATAGAGAAAGGGAGAGAAAGATTCAAGGCATATTCCTCTGATGGTAATGCTGGTGGTTTTAGATTCATTCAACTGCTATTCATACAGCATTTACAATGTGGTGGATACTCTTATAGGTGTTGAGAATAAAATATAGACACAGATTAAAGTTCCCACCTCCAGTGAATTTTACTTTTTATAAAGTATGGGCGCAGGGGGCACTTAGTAGTCAAAATGCATGTAAGAGTGCTATGGAGAAAAAAATTATGAAAAAGAGGAGGATATAGAGTGCTTCTGGTTGGGTTTTAATTTAAAGAGAGTGCTTAGAGAAAGCTTCAGTGAAAAGTTAAATTGGATCAAAGATCTAAAGAAAGTCAGTATTTAGTGAAGAAACATCCAGTGACAAAAAGTGACAGCCAGATTTTGCATGTGTTTTGAAGATGGAGCTAAAAATGACGTATGAGGTATGAGGGAGAGTGCTCAAGAAAAGGTTGCTGAGGATCAAGATTTGGGTTTTGGGTATGTTCTATCTGTCTACTGTACGTTCATCTGGCAGCATTGAGAAGATAGCTGAATTAAAGTTAGAAGGTGAGAGTACAAGTCAGGAATAGATGTGTAACTCTGGCAGCATATGGATGGCACCTATGAGAGGTGAGATTGCCAAGGAAAGGAATTCAAGAAGAAAGAATAAGTGCAAGGACTGATTCCTGGCACATTCCATTGTTCAAAGGTCAGAGAGATAAGACAGAACCAGTGACCAAGACTGGGAGAAGCTCCTACTGGAGGAGGAGAGAAACCACAAGTGTGTGAGGCACTGGCTCATGTGAGATTTTCAGGGGAAGATGAAGTGATCAAGAGCCACTGTGCTAAATGTTATTAATATGTCAAAAAGATGAGATCTGAGCATTGATTATTAGATATAGATAGTACTAAAGAGTGATGCAATATATAAAATGTCAACTATTATTCAATCAGATATCTATTTCATATGATTTTAACAAAGAAAAAACATCATTTTACATCCATCACAATGCTTTAAAGTTAAGACTTATAGCATCCTAAAATCAATGCAACAAGACATTATTTCTGACTTTCTCACAAAGGGACTATAGATGAGTACTATTCTTTAAGAATAGTGCTTTTAAACTTATTATAAAAACACCATTTCTTAAAAAGCGAATAAATATTATTTATTAGCCCTTATTAATCTAAACTATGGTGCCATTTAGTATACATTCTTATTTTAGGTCTCATTAAAAATAATCCAATAAAACTATGATATGACATTGACTGTAAGATGCCATCGATTTCAGCGATACTAAAATAAGGAAAAAATTCCCACCTTAAAATTCTTGAAATTCATGTATTATTTTATTTTTATGAATAGACTAAGATATGCAATCTATTTCTTTATCAAAGAATGAGACAAATGATAAATACTGTAATTTATAGTGCTTTTGCAGAATAAACAGCTATTCCCACTACACAACAACAAATATATTTAATCAATACCTTTTACCTTCCTGAGTGGAGGTCAAAATGGTAGAGTTTAAACTATAAGAATAACGGAAAAGAATTGTCAAAACAAGTAAAATTAGATGAATTTGTTGTATGCTATAATTATTTATTGAACAATTAATATAGTACTACAGGCAATTTTTAATGTGTTCTATACATTTAAGAATGTGTTATATATATAAAAATATTTACTAACATTTGTAAAATTAAGCTTAGAAGAACAATTACTTAATTTTTTTTTTTTTTTGAGTTGGAGTCTCACTCTGTCGCCCAGACTGGAGTGCAGTGACCGCTCCCGGCCACCGCAGCCTCGACCTGCTCGGCTCCGGCGATCCTTCCACCTCAGCCTTCCAAGTAGCTGGAACTACAGGCGCGCGCTACCACGCCCGGCTAATTTTTTGATTTTATTGTAGAGATGAGGTCTTGCTTGCCCAGGCGGGTCTCGAACCTGCGGGCTCAGGCAATCCACTCACCTCAGCCTCCCAAAGGCGCGGGATTACAGGCTGAGCCACCGAGCCCGGCTCAATACTATTTTTAAAGTATAGGAGGGAGAAAAGACTTGTGTCAGTTTTAGAAATTTAAGAAATATGTCATTCAGAGACCAGCATGTTCAAAGGAATTTCTGATAAAAATGGAGATGGAACCATAAAAAGAAAGTACTAAAAATGAAATCATTCTTTTTATGTTCTAAGTGATTCAGTGTCAGAAGAAATGTTTGTATGAATATACAACCTTGCTAACAATTTAGAAAGTTCCACACTAGATCAGAGTATGAACTCTGTGAAAGATTTTGACATATCACTTGGAATGATTTTCAACAATGTGTAGTGATGTATTTGGTAAGACTTATGCTCAGAGCTACAAAAACCAAGAAATGATTATCTACGCACACTGCTCATTTGATTGGACTGCTTCTAGATGTGTCAACATTGTTCTTTTTTATTGGGAAGCAGAATTGCAAAGCAAGCCAGATAAAACCTGATGTCATAACTGCATGGCAAGGATGTTGTAAAAGGAAATTCAGATATCACTGTATGTGTTCTTTTCTACAAAACTGCGATGGTTATCTCTGCATTTTTTCAGAGGCTATTCTCAGATTCTCTAAACACTTCCTTAGACTTGATACTCCAGGTAGGTGATCAAGAAACATCAGGGACGTATTATGTCTATGTCTCATGGCTTTTCCAGTCTTAACACGTGGCATGTGTTTCATCATTCACAATAAATGCTCTAACTTCCCCCATCAGTCTCATCTCCCAGTAAGCAGAAAGAGTCAAGCAAGTGAAGACAAGGGGAAATGCACTCTTCTCTTGAATGGTAGGACACAGAAATTGCACGTTACTTTTGCTCACATTTTTTTGGCCAAAATGTGTTCCCTTGATCACAATTATCCATACAAGAGACTATTTAAGTGCAGATTGGAGAGTGGGGAGGAGAAGGTGGTGTAGCTATGTGACATATATATATATATATATATATATACACATATTTTTTTTTTTTCTAAAAAGACAAATTATAAGGCAAGACTGCCAAGAATCAAGTCCAAGTTCTACAGTTAGAACTTGGGAAATTGACAACCTCTCTGTGTTTCAGTTTCATCATATGTAAAATGGGAATAATAATACCTACTTTGTAGGATTGTTATGAAAATTCTGTGAGTTATTATTTGGAAATATTTTAGAAAAGAGCAGCATCTTCCAATTGCCATTGGAAGAAGAGAAAAAATAAACAGCAAACTATAATTAGATTATTTAAGTGTTATTTTGCTTAGAATATATCAGAATCATAGACAACTTTTTGCTTCTCTTAAAATAAAGTGATTCTGATTTCAACAACCTACATATGAACACACACTCTTACATATTCCCCATTCTTCTGATGGAATCTTAAGAAAAACCAGCTGACGATGTAATAGCCTTTTTATTTAGGAGTGAACTCGCCTCCACTGTATAAAGCATAGGCTTAGGGGACAGAACACCCACAAAAAAAGGCCAGGCTTTGGACTGTGTTGTATATCTTATGGCTGTTTACACATGCTTTACATTATCTGTGCCTATTTAACAGACTAATAACTAAACACACAAACAAACAAAAAAAGAGCTCAGTGTTTTTCTACTAACAGAGAAGTTATTAACATCACACCTATGTTCTGTGATTTCAATATCACCCTGATTAGACTGCCTGGATCATAGAAGTATTCTACATTGAGTCAAGGAGGAGGCCATTGTTATGGTCTAAATGTGCCCTTTTAATATTCATATGTTGAATTTTAATCACCATTGTAAAAATATTAAGATGTGAGTTCTTCAGTTGGTGATAAATTCATGAGTTTGGAGTCCTAATGAATGAGATTCACTAATATGAAAGAAGTGAAGGGGAACTGTTTGCCCCTTTTGCCATGTGAGGATGCAACAAGTGACACTATCTATGAAGCAGAGAGGAAGGCTTCAGTAGAAACTGAATCTATTGACATTTTGATCTTGGGCTTCCAGCCTGTAAAACTGTAAAGTATAAATTTATATTATTCAAAAATTACCCAATCTAAGTTATTTTTTAGAGCAGTCAAATGGACCAAAGTAAATATATATTTTTTACTTGGTGTCAGGTGTATCTTTTTTTTAACCAACATCACCAGAATAATGAGCCTTCCTTTCACTCTTATGTAAGAGCTAGATACTAACACCAAAGAGATGAGCTAAAAAATTTTTAGAAAAACTAGTTCCAAATTTTTTGAGTTGAGTATAATTTCTTTTGATTTAAAAGTATTAAATAAATAAATTTCATTGCTTACAATTATTTTTATACTAATTATAATATTTTAAATAGCATTTTCTATGTGTCAAACACTTCTAAACATTTTTCAAATAAGAGTTTATTTCATACTCATAACTGTCCTATAGGGCAGATATTATATGATCTATATTTTACATATGCTGAATTTAAAGTTTAGAAAGAGGTTGGGCTCAGTGGCTCAGCCTGTAGTCCCAGCACTTGGGGAGGCCAAGACGAGTGGATTGCCTGAGCCCACGGGTTCGAGACCAACCCGGGCAACTTAGCGAGACCTCATCTCTACAATAAGTAAAAAATTAGCCTGGGTATGGTAGCGTACGTTTGTAGTTCCACCTACTTTGAAGGCTGAGGCGGAAGAATCACCGGAGCCCAGCAGGTCGATGCTGGTATGGCTGTGAGCACACCACTGCACTCCAGCCTGAGTGCCAGAGTGAGACGTCATCTAAAAATAAATAAAAATAAAAATGATAAACTTTAGAAAGAGTGTGCAAATTGCCCAAGATCACCTGAATGGTTTGCCTTGCAGCTAATGTTTGACTGCTGACAACCTGTTTGATTCCTGTCACTTATCCACCATGTAATGCTACTTTTTGGACACAAAATATAAACTACATTGGCATGTGTTTTGGTACACAACAAAGAAATATATACAAAAAATGTTCTGGAAATTAAGGTAAATAAAATAATCATAAATGGACTTATTGCAACATTTTCATCTTGTGGTAGATCGAGTAGATATTACAAAGCCATGATACTAGAACTTTATTTGCGTCCTGATAATGAATCTGCCTATCTACTGACATCTAAGTCTATTTTTAATTTGTTCCCTTGTGGCTCAACCTGCTAAACCAAATTGTTCCCTCTGGCATCTAGATCACATTTTCTTCCACATTTCTAGAAACCTTATGCAAGTTCACCTTCTACATCTCTCACACTAAACAGGCTCTTTACCACCATTATATAAACATAAATTCTACAGATACTTTCATCTTAGGGAAAATCTTCCTTACTCTCTCCAATCTCTTCTCCCTATCCTCTTCTCTGTTTTTTTCTTCTTTCTCCTCCTTCTCTTCCTCTTCTTCTTTACCATTTCCTCCTCCTCCTCCTTTTTTCTCTCATTTCTTACCTCTTCTCTCTCTCTCTCTCTCTGTCTCTCTCTCTCTCTCGTCTATCTATACTCACTAGTATTTGTTTTCTTACACTCAGCTCACTTCTCAGTCTACTGCAATTTGGATTCTGAAATGGCCTTATTTATAGGTTACTAATTACCTCCTCACTGCACTGATAAACCCAAAAGAAATTATTTAGTTTTCATTTTGTACAATTATTGTGCATATTTTGACATTGTTGATGACTTCTTCCTTCAGATATGACTTTCCTTTAGGATAAATGGCACCGTATCTATCTTTCTTTGGTCCTTTCTTCTCTGCTGTCTTTGTCAGAACTCTATTAGCAAGTCTTTCTATAACTCCAGTCTCAGTCACCTTTTGAAGGAAATGTAGAATTGGAAAAGAGAAAATATCCAATATTTTAATTCTAACTCACTCCAGCACTAGTAGTGAGAAAAAGTGACAAATTCAGCAAAATAGAGTAAATACTTACAAACAGTAAAGTAGGGAAGAAGGGAGTAGTTATGCTGCCCCAGAGATCAAGTGAGACAAGAGTAGAAACAAAGAGTGAGAGATTAAGTTTATTCTATATGGTTGATGACTGGGGATAAGATGAGATCAGATGAAAATGATTAGATAACTTGGAAGCCATGATGACCTTGATAATAGTAATAGCGATGAAGTACAGGAAACGCTGACTAAAATGAAGAGAGTTCCAGGTAATGGGAGGAGAAATGGTAGAGACAGTGAATAAATAATACTTTGGAGCTGTTTGCTGTAAAGAAGAGCTCAGTAATTTAATCTGTGGGTAAAATGGAAGCATTTCTTTTTTAAAATGGAAGATAGTATACAATATGTTAGCTGATGAAAATGATCCTCTACAGAGACAAAAGTGAAAATATATGTGAGATGGAGGCTTAAAATACACAAGAATAATAGAATACTACACACAAGTAGATACATTGTCCTGAAATAGTAACTAAGGCAGTATCTGCAAATGCTTTTCAGGAGAGACAGCACTAAAATTGAGAAAGCCAAGGAAGACTGAATCTAAATTTCTCCACACATTTTCCCCCTCTCCCAAACCCACAAAATAAAAATATTTGGCAATCAACAAGGAAATCAAATATAATCACACATAAAATTAGCTATTAGCATTTCTCAGAGATAAACAAGAATACAAATTTCAATTTACCTCTACATAGAAAAATAAACAATTTCACTAGAGCTCTCCCTTGCTGTCTCAAATTTATTGAGAGTGAGCGATAAGGAATAAGAGATTTAAAAGCTACAGTAAAAAATGAGAAAGGCTGGAAGACAGAGAAGCCAAGGGAGAGAAATCCCAACAGTAAGTGGCAATATACAATACACAGATATACAAATTTGTAGGTCATAGCACCACCTATAAGAAAGGGAATTGAAAATGGGCAAGACTGGGCAGATTTGAAGGAAAATGTTTCTGAGAGAGAATCATATAAATACACAAGGAAAGGTGCTTCTTGAAATGTGGCTGCAAAGAGAAAAATGAATAAAAGGGAAAATTGAGAATCATAAAAAAATGAAAACGGCAGACATGAAAACCTTTTCTTTCTGTCACCACTAAACCAAGATCAGAACTTCCAGAGGCTGAGTTCAAGAGTATCCTCAGAAAAGGGTCCTGTTGAGCTAGTCACTCAGTTGACAAAATGCCTCAAAATAGGAAACAAGCTCCATATATAAGTGCCACAGAAGATAACAGAAAACTAGATCAAAATACAATAGCTGAAAAAAATTCTACCCAGCCTCTAGCAACACATACTCTTAAAAAGGAGAAAAGACTGTAATTCAGTATTTCAAACATAATTAAATGATGTAAACAAACATTTGGTGGATAAAACAAATTTAAATGCATCTATAATTATTGATGTTGCCCTCATTTACAGATCCTGTGTACTTTGTAATTTTGGATTATCAACTCATACTAACTAGAGTTTAATTTTAGGAATCCTGACAAGCCTTGCTTGAGGCTATACCTTCTCAGACTGGATATGCTTCTCCTTTAACCTGCTATCACTCTGTAATTCTTAATTTAATTCTTTGGATGTGCCCTGACCACACAGCTAGTGTCCATTGAAAAATCTTTCTAGTTTTCATTGTCTGTAATTAACATTCCTCTGGATAGCTAGCATCTTTTTTTTTCCTGACCTAGAAAAGATATATAGATATTTTACATGTGGCCAGACAATTTAAAATTGAATTATGGTATTTTATAAAAATATATAAAATTAATGCAAAAAGAGCAAGTAGACTGTGTGCATTTGAACAAAAAAGTGAAGTTTTTTGTTACATAAAATAATATTTAGTTTGATAATAAACAATGAGTGTAAAAAGTTAATGTTATGATTTTTTCGTGCATTTTAATTATTTAAGTGTTATAATACAGGGTAATGTTCTCAATTCTAAATTTCAAACAGAGTGGATCAATATCAGATGTTTCAATTGTTTCATATAAACTCAGAAGGCAATTATGATTCCAAAGAAGCCAATAGACACAATATTTATGAAACAATATTGATTTTTCAGTTATCAAGTGCTTCTTCAGTATCATATTTTTACTAAAGTAGAAGCTTTGTCACTGAAAAGTCATAAAGTAGTGCTGGCATTAAACTGTTATAGTTGAAAATTACTTGTTCTCTATAAACTAGAAATTTAGAATAATAGATTTTTTGGGAGATAGCTAGTATATTCCAACAATATTTTATATCAAAGTTTAATGAAAAACACATTTTTAATGTTATTTGGAAAGTTTTGATTCTAAGAAGAATAAATACATGAATCCAATTTTTCTAGACCTTATCAGTCTAAGTTACAAGCAAGCTCATAATAATATTAGTGTACCCAATAGAGGACTTTGACAAAGTCTCAGGGTACAAAACAAATGTGCAAAAGAAAGTTGCTTTCCTATACACCAACGAAAAGAAGGCTGAGACCAAAATTAAAACCACAATATCACTCACAATAGCCACCAAAAAAATGAAATACCTCGGCATCTTCCTAACCAGAAAAGTGAAAGACCTTTAAAATGAGAACTACAAAACATTGCTCAAATAAATCCAAAAAGACACAAACAAATGGGAAAATATTCCATGCTCATGGATAGCAAGAATCAACATTGTTAAGATGTCCACCCTACCAAAGGCAATCTACAGATTCAACGCAATACCCATTAAGTTACCAACATCATTCTTCTCAGAACTGGAAATGATAATACAGAAATTCATATGGAAACATAAATGACCACAAATAGCCAAAACAATCCTTAGCAAAATAAACAAAGCAGGATATATCACATTTCCAGACTTAAAACTTTACTGTAAGACTACAGTATTCAGCCAGGCTCGGTGGCTCAGCCTGTAATCCCACGCTTTGGGAGGCTGAGGTGAGTGGATTGCCAGAGCCCGCGGGTTCGAGACCAGCCTGGGCAACTTGGCAAGACCTCATCTCTACAATAAATCAAAAAATTAGCCAAGCGTAGTAGTGCGTGCCAGTAGTTCCAGCTACTTGGAAGGCTGAAGGGGAAGGATCGCCGGAGCCCAGAAGGTCTAGGGTGCGATGGCTGGGAGCGGCCACTGCACTCCAGTCTGAGAGCAAGGGAGTGAGACTCCAACTCAAAAAAAAAAAAAAGACTACAGTATTCAAAACAACCTGGTATTGGTACAAGAACAGTCATATAGACCAATGGAACAGGATAAATATTCTGGAAGCAAAGCTTCAATTTCTCAACAAACTCATCTTTGACAAAGCCGCCAACAACCACCAGCGGGGAGAGGAGGACCTGTTGGGTAAATGGTGCTGGGAAAACTGACTGATCACATGCAGAAGATTGAAACAGGACCCCTACCTAACACCATACACAAAAATTAACTCTAAATGAATCAAAGACCTAAACGTAAAACTTCAAACTGTAAGATTCTTAGAAAATGCAGTAGACACCCTTATGGAAATTGGAACTGGCAAGCAATTCCTATTCAAAACCCTAAATGCCCATACCTTAAGAAATAAGATAGATAAGTGGGACCTCATCAAACTAATGAGCTTCTGAAAAGCAAAAGAAACCATCTAGAGAACAGGGAGACAGCCCACAGAATGGGAAAAAAATATTTGCCAACTGTACATCTGACAAAGGCCTAACATCTGGGATCTTGTTACAAGTAACACAAATGCACCAAACGGAAAAAAACAAACAGTCCCATTAAAAAGTGGGCAAAAGACATGAATAGACACTTCTCAAGCAAAGGTATATAGGCAGTCAACAGACACATGAAAAAGTGCTCAGCCTCATTCATCATCAGAGAAATCCAAATCAAAACCACAGTGAGATACCACCTGACCCCAGTAAGAATGGCCATCATTAATAAAACAACAACAGATGCTAGCTAGGAAGCAGAGAAAAAGGAATGCTTCCATACTGTTGGTGGCAATGCAAACTAGTGCAATCTCTTTGGAAGACAGTGTGGCGATTTCTGAAAGAACTAGAAATTGACCTTCCATATGACCCAGCAAATCCCCTATTGGGAATATACCCGGAGAAAATCAAATCATTGTACAAAAAAGATACCTGCACTTATGTTTGTTGCAGTTCTAGTCACAATTACAAAAATGTGAAACCAACAATGTTGCCCATCGAAGCTGGATTGGATTTTTAAAAAGTGGTACATATACACAATGGAATATTAGACAGCCATAAAGAAGGTGAAACATATGAACTTTGCAGCAACTTGGATGGCTTTAGAGTTGATCATACTCGGTGATCTATCATAGAAACAAAGAACAGAGTACCATATGTTTTCACTCATAAACTGACCTTGAACAATTATTATAATACTATAAGAAAGGGATTGGCAAACTGAAAATCCCTAGTTGGAAACTGTCAGGGGAGGGTGGGTGGAATTGGCAGTTGAGGGAAACTGCTAGGGAAGGGAGAGGCATACTTCATCAACAAGGGTACCTGCATAATCAACGTTTGTATACCTACCCCTGAATTATACCCCACATTTTAATAATAATAATTATAATTCTAATAATAATAGTGTCCAGGTGAAAGTGTCATAATAAAATTGCATTAATGTTAATAATGATAAAAATAAACACTTGCTGCCACAGATCTTTAAGAAAACCATCAGAGCACATTTCTGGCATAAAAGGTACAACTAGAAGGTCAAAACTGAAGAGAGGCAGTACCATTGTGGAAAGTTGCCCTTGGATTAAATTGAAGATTTAACAGAAATGATCATAACAACCTCAGTTACAATGACAGGGAAAGCTTAGTTGATGTGAGTCAGGATATTGGTGATAAATCAAAATAAGCACCAGATCACCAGAAAAGGGTCCTAGAGTCCTTTCTGTGCCAGATATAAATGCTTTATTTGTTATGCTAGAGGAAGTTGGGGTGCACCGAGGCAGGGGCTTGGAAAGTCAGCTGGTTAAGGTGAACTAGTTACTAGAGAAGCTTATAGCATCCACTATTTGCAAACTGGTATGATGAAAGGTGTTTCAATATTTTAATAGATCACGTAGCTTTTCCAATGCATATCAGCTAAATATATATAACTACAATTCTTAGCTATCTCGGCAAGGATACAAAAGAAAGAGGTAAGTTATTGCTTTTTGGGGAAAAGGAGGTGTCTGGGAAACAGAGTTTGAAAGGAATACTACTTTTGTACTCTAGGGGTTGTAATGAATGTTCATCTGCTACCTATTTAAAATAAATAGCTTTAACTGTCAATTTAAATAATAAATAAATAAAAGCTTTGCCTTTGATTTCAAATATATAAAAATGTAATATGGCAAAGAATATTTATGTAAGATATACTGCTAATATAATATATAGTGGCAAAATAATTGAAATATTTGCCCTTTAAGAATGAGAAGGGAGCCGGGCTCGATGGCTCAGCCTGTAATCCTGTGCCTTTGGGAGGCTGAGGTGAGTAGATTGCCTGAGCCCGCAGGTTCGAGACCTGCCTGGGCAACTTGGCGAGACCTCATCTCTACAATGAATGAAAAAAATCAGCTGGGCGTGGTAGCGCGTGCCTGTAATTCCGGCTACTCGGAAGGCTGAAGTGGAAGAATCGCCGGAGCCCAGCAGGTCGAGGCTGTGGTGGCCGGGAGCAGCCACTGTACTCCAGTCTGGGTGACAGAGTGAGACTCCAAATCAAAAAAAAAAAAAAAAAAAAAGAATGAGAAGGGAACATAGATGTTGTTAACTTTGCTTCTTTCATTTATATTAAGTTGATGGTCCTACCTAATGTAATCAGGTTACAAAAAATGGTTTTAAGTTATAAAGATTGGAAACAAAATAATTTAATAACTTTAAAGTAAAATAAAACAAAATACCTAACCCTTTACAAATAAATGTAAAACAGACCATCCTAGAATCTGCAAATAGATCTCTCCTTAAAGTCAAATATTTACTATCTCCCCAAATGGATAGTTGCTTTATTTGTGTTCATTGATACCAAAGGATATTTTAAATTTAAAATATTTGGAAAAAACATATATTCAATATATTATTGAATCATGTAAGGTTAGTTTTTTTTTCTTTTTAAAAAGTATTCAATCTTCCTTTCACTGACCTTCATAATTGCTTCTGTAGGAGTAGTAAAGCAAATATTATTACTTAGCTTTGATTTTATCTCATTTTATACAATCTCACACTAATTTTTATTTTATAAATATTTACACCCACATTTCACTTGGACACAGCAATTTGAAAACTTTATGCTATAATATAATAAAAGCCCTTATAAAAAATTTCTAAACATTCAACTTATTTTTTAATAAATTATATGCTGTGCCACATTATTTTGGTTTTCTCACAATTTAGTTGCCCTATCTCTAAAGCAAAATTGATGAATTTGATTATTCGCTTTTTAGTTATAATAAATCCAGGTATAAGTATACTACTGTTCTTAGTCATCCACCAATTCACAATATGAATTTGCAAAAATTATGCTACACTTCTAAAAAACACAATGTTTGTGGTACAATGTAAATGCTACATCTGAGGAAAGGTCATTCCCCAAAAATGGTATTAGCAATGGAGGCCCTGTCAACCATAGAAACATAACTATAATTACTTTTTAATATAGCTGGAAGTGGAAAACATTCTGTTGTTTTTGTGTCATTGTGTGCAAACTTGTAGTAGAAAGAAAAGTGGAATAGAGGAAGAGTATAAAGACACTTTCCCATAAGTGGACTCTAATGCACTCAGCCACCATCAAAAAAATCCACATTGGTCTAAAGTCTGATAACATATAAAATGTTTATTATGGCATAATATCTTAAACAATGCAAACATCAAAATCAAATTGAAGAATCTTTTATAAGATTGGCAATAATTCTTAAACAATGTGTATGATGAACTTAACCCCAAAAAAGGAGGGAAAAGTTCTATATTAAAGAAGACCAAAATCACATGACAATCAAATGCAATGGATGATTCTGGTTTTGTTTTGTTTTTTGAGTTGGAGTCTCACTCTGTCGCCCAAACTGGCGTGCAGTGGCCACTCCCGGCCACCGCAGCCTCAACCTGCTGGACTTTGGCCATCTTTCCGCCTCAGCCTTCCAAGCAGCTGGAACTACAGGGGCGCGCTACCACACCAGGCTAATTTTTGATTTATTGTGGAGATGAGATCTCACCAATTTGCCCAGGCGGGTCTCAAACCCGCGGGCTCAGGCAATCCACTCACCTCAGCCTCCCAAGGCAGGGGATTACAGACTGAGCCACCGAGCTGGCACCATTTGATTTCTAATTGCTACATGCCAGGTTGGTTTATGTGCTTCTGTTTTTCAGCATTGCACAGATGCCACATCACTCAATGCTTTACTTTCGAACATCTTCCGAGCCTCCCCCGCCCCCGCCCGCATAGCCTCTCTGCTTGAGGTTCTCATGTAGCAGCTGCTTTTATTAGAAGTTATATTAGGAGAAAAAATAGCAAAAAGAAAGCCAAAAATACATTTAGAAATAACTGGGAGATAAATATAATAGGAATAAAATACTAATTAATATATTAGATAATGATAAATTTCATGGAGGTGGTCATTATAAATATATGTTTATGTTTATAGCATAGATTATTTTGTAATAGTATATTGTAATAATACAGATATACATAGATAATAATTTTATTGTAAGAAAAGTCCTTTCTTCTCATGAGATACGTGTTGAAGTTTTTAGAAGTGAAGCATCATAATGTTTACAAATTCATATCTTGAATCAAGCACCAAAAAAAAAAAAAGTGAGCCGGGCTCGGTGGCTCAGCCTGTAATCCCGCGCCTTTGGGAGGCTGAGGTGAGTGGATTGCCTGAGCCCGAGGGTTCGAGACCCGCCTGGGCAAGCAAGACCTCATCTCTACAATAAATCAAAAAATTAGCCGGGCGT